>OX375880.1:2791192-3059232 GCA_947359465.1 Metellina segmentata | reverse complement strand
TTACCTAACATTTTTAAGTCTAATACTTTGTGGTGCTGTTGCGTGTGATGAGAAGGAAAATACATTTATTAAAAAAATAAATATTTAAAACTGGAAACAGCAAAGTAAAACAAAATAAAAGAAGTCGCAAAAAATTGTTCTAAAGATATTAATTTGTGATTCAATTTTATCTCTTGATCTCCCACAGTTGCCACAACTTACAACTAAAAGTGTACAAAATTTAAAAATGTGAAATTAATTCAGAGCGAAAGAACCAGAAAAAATATCACTGCTCGCGCGATCTTGTTCATTCTCGTTTCATTGAAAAATATCGTCTGTCCCAAATATTCGGAAATCGTTTTCATTGCGCAAAGAATAAAAATAAGACTCGAAATAAATAAAGTATCAGAGATGAAATTCCATTTAAAAAAAAAAAAAATTGAAGAATAATTACTTTTTCAGCAGTACTGTTAAAGCAATCGTAATATTCAATAGACATTCCAATTTTTCCAAAACTACCAAATTATGGTTGATTTAAGTATACTTACTCAGGTGTTTTAGCATGAAACTCAACTAAATATAACAATAAAGAAATGTTTAATATTGCGTTCACTAAACTAATAGATAATGTATAAAATAAAATACAATGCAATCAAATATCTGGAATACAATTCATGTGATGTCTACACAAACACACAAACACAAAATCGAGCATAGAACAGAAAGACGGACAGACAGACTTTCGCAACCAATACCACTCACTAAATGAAGATAAGTACTCACTGTATGCAAATTTTCATGAAAATATCTTAAACCGCGTGGACGTGTATAGGGCACAACATACAGACAGACAGACAGACAGACGGACAGACAGACAGACACCAAAAGAAAAAAAGGCGGATTCGGCATCAGAAGGGTCCAAAACGGATAGAAAACTTGAAATGGGTCGAAAATATTGAATGTACAAACAAACACTCCATTCTTATTTATATAGATATATGTATATATATATATATATATATGTATATAAATATATATATATATATATATATATATGTATATATATATGTATATATATATATATGTATATAAATATATATATATATATATATATATGTATATATATAATATATATATATATATTATATATATATATTATATATATATATACATATATATATACATATATATATATATTTATATATATATATATATATACATATATATATGTATATATATGTATATATATATATATATATATATACATATATATATACATATATATATATATACATATATATACATATATATATATATATATATATATACATATATATATATATATATATATATATATACATATATATACATATATATATATATATATATATATATATATATATATATATATATATATATATATATATATATATGAGGAATACTAGTCAACGGTAGTTGTCTACTAGTCTGGAAAGAACTCATTATAAGAACAACGAGACTGGTAGGAGTCAGTTGCATTGTAGTAGGAATGCAAGGCAAGACTGTCACGAGCCATTCACATTCTGGTATTCAGTTACGAGAAAATTAATAGAACAGACACTTTTTTCCCTGGACGCCATTGAGAGCTGACGTATTTTTTCCGAGCAGAGACGACTGCTGCAGATAATGACGGAACTGTTTTAAAATATAACTCAACTGTACATAATAATTGTGGATATTTATTCATTAAATGTCAATGTGCTGTAAGATTCGAAGTCTTTAATATAGACCTTACCAAACAGAACAACACGAATCTTACAAAAAATGAGGGTTCGGCCGCGATGTGAAAAACCGTTGACGACCACGACGATTCTCCTCCTTCGTACGAGGGCGTGAACCTCCTTCCGCTCCAACTAAGGGTAGCGACCACGGATTAGCAGACCCCGAAAGCAGTGACGATTGAACCGGCCGGCGGAATGTTTTGACTCCCTATGCAAACATGGACTTGTGTTTTAATCATCTGCAAGAACAGTTTCATGACTTCTCCTGACGTGGTGCTGATGATAGGCTGAAACGACAAAAAAGAAAACGCGTAGACGAAAAAACGCGTAGACGCAAAAGACGAGTTGACGGAAAAGACGAGTTGACGGAAAAGACGGATAGAAGGAACTTTCGAAACTGTGAGTACAGAATTTTGTTTTACTTGATGACATGGCATATTTAACTAAGGCCCGAAAACAGATTTGCTAACATTGATTGACGAATTAGGCCTAATAGTGCCAGCGAATCCCAAAGTAGCGCAGTGCTCGAAACTTATAATAGATTCTGAAAACTATGACGTGGAGATAACAAAAAATCTGTTGAGCGTTATTATAACTGAACGCGCAGAGAAAATTGAAGCCGAAAAACGCGCAGAGAAAATTGAAGCCGAAAAACGCGAATTCGAATTAAGGAAACTCGAAATCGAAACTGCTAACGGACAAGGCAACAGTTATGGTAAAACTACCAGCCTATACAATAACGATTTATTGAAATTGATTAACCGTTACGAGACGAATAAGGATATTAGCTGTTATTTAACTTTATTCGAAAGACAGATTAGTCGTATTGAAATACCAAAAACGGAATGGGTTACACATTTGTTGGGTTTACTCCCATTGGATTTGGCTAATCTTATCACGCGTGAGCCGGACGAAAAGGCTAGTGACTATGAAAATGTCAAGAGATTATTGTTGAAACGTTTTAAATTAAATCCGGAACAATTTAGGCAAAATTTCCTTTCGCATAGAAAAGAAGCGTCTTCTACTTGGAATGACTTTGCTCATGATCTGAAAAATTTCTTTGAAGAATGGACGAGTGGGTTGGAAGTATCAAATTACCAAGACCTTAAAGAACTCATGATTACCGTTCAACTAAAACGAAAAATACCCAATGACGTTCGAGACCATTTTATAGACGAGCTACCGAAAATAACGAAAATAGACCAACTCGTCAATAAATTAGACGAATATGAAGCGGCTCGATGTCATTTAAAAGCCAATAGAGATTCGAAAACATCAGACGATAAATATAAGAAGCGTTTCAATAGGGATTTTGACAAATTAAAGCCTCGATCTTTCGTGCGCCCTGAACAAACTAACACCAATCATATAAAATGTTACAACTGCAATGAATATGTACATAAGTCGATAAATTGTGAAAAGAAAACTGAGGGTGTGAGATGCTTTAAATGTAAAAATTATGGGCACAAGGCCGACGTGTGTCCCAAAAGAGATGTAAATAGAACTTTAATTAATAGCCCTTTTAATTCTCGTACTAAGCTAAGAAAATATGTTGAAATGTGCGGGAAAAGATCTAATGCGCTAATCGACACAGGAAGTGATGTGTCAATGATAAAATATGAATTTTATGTTGAAATTGGATCCCCAAAATTGAGTTTTGATAATGTGACTTTAATGGGTATAGGAGGAGAACACATTTCTCCTCTAGGTTTCTTTTCTACAGAAATTATTATTGATGAATGCATTATTGTTACTGATGTTTATGTTTTAAAAAATTTACCTGATCATATTGTTCTTGGGTTCGATTGCATAAATAAGTTAAATCTTACTTTACCAGAGAGCGGACTTCATGTTTTGAGCAGACGCGATAATTTTCGAGTGAATTACGCAAGAATTGTTAATTTAGCGAACACTTCAGATTCAACTAAAATTCAAACCGAAACTCATCTCGAAGTAACTAATCGTCTGGAACCAAACACTAAGTTGGAGACAAAACGAACCATAGCAGAGGATAACAAATTTCTAAATCCAATTCCTAAAGAGGACGTTCCATTATACACTTATCACATTGATTTCATAGGTCCGTTACCTTCAACATCTAAGAACTATCAGTATATCTTCACGGTAGTAGACGCATTCACAAAATTCACTTGGTTATATCCTACCAAATCTGCGACATCAGGTGACGCAATAAATAAACTCAAACAACAACAAAATAGTTTTGGAAATCCTGCGAGGATAATCTCGGATAGAGGATCCGCTTTTACATCTAAAGAATTTACAGATTTTTGTTGCGAAAACGGGATTGAACACCTAAAAATCACAACAGGAATCCCAAGAGGCAATGGACAAGTAGAAAGAATGCACAAAACCCTGATTCCAGTGTTATCCAAACTTTCAATTGAAGAACCGATCAAATGGTTCAAACACGTTGACGCCGTACAAAGAATACTCAATAGTACAACCTCCAGAAGCACAAGATGGACACCCTTCGAACTTTTGACAGGTGTGAAAATGCGAAACAAAGAAGATCTCAAGATAGTCCAGCTTTTAGAAGAAGAATATACTGAAGTTTTTCTAGAGAAGAGGAAGAAATTAAGAGACGATGCCAAAGAGAATATCCTAAAAATTCAGGAAGAGAATAAAAGAGCGTATGATAAGAAGAGGAAGAAACCTCATCAATACAAAGAGGGCGATCTTATTGCTATTCATCGGACTCAATTTGGTGTCGGAATGAAATTACGACCGAAATTCTTAGGACCATATCGAGTAAAGAAAGTGGAACCCCATGATCGCTATGACGTTGAGAAAGTTGGAAACCATGAAGGACCGAACTTGACGTCGACAGCAGCTGTCCATATGAAGTCGTGGTTCAATAACTAATACTGAATCAATGTATTCCCAGATACTGTTTTTTTTTTTTAGGTTTGTCGTGTTCCTTTCGAGGACGAAAGATCATCAGGATGGCCGGTTGTAGGAATACTAGACAACGGTAGTTGTCTACTAGTCTGGAAAGAACTCATTATAAGAGCAACGAGACTGGTAGGAGTCAGTTGCATTGTAGTAGGAATACAAGGCAAGACTGTCACGAGCCATTCACATTCTGGTATTCAGTTACGAGAAAATTAATAGAACAGACACTTTATTCCCTGGACGCCATTGAGAGCTGACGTATTTTTTCCGAGCATAGACGACTGCTGCAGATAATGACGGAACTGTTTTAAAATATAACTCAACTGTACATAATAATTGTGGATATTTATTCATTAAATGTCTTTGTGCTGTAAGATTCGAAGTCTTTAATATAGACCTTACCAAACAGAACAACACGAATCTCACATATATATATGTATATATATATATATATGTATATATATATATATATATATATATATATATATATATATATATATATATATATATATATATATATATATATATATATATATATATATATATATATATATATATATATATACATAGACATATATATATAGACACACCGTCCAGTCACATTGTAGTGACCAACAGTCAAAAGCCAGAATAACCACCTTTGGCAGAGCGGACCGCTGCGAGACGTGTAGGAAGAGAGTCAATTATATTTCTGATGAAGAGTGCACCCAGTGAATGTCAGGAAAACATTCCCCAAACCATAATGTTCCCTCCTCCAGCCTGGATCCTTCCGGCAGTTGTTGCAGGGTGTTTGCTTTCAGGCGTTTCACGCCGTATACGCCAACGACCATCTGTACGATGGAGCATAAAATGTGATTCATCGGAAAAAGCCCCCTGTCGCCACTCTGTGGAGGTCCAGTTGCGGTACTGGCGTGCAATTTCCAGCCTTCGTCGCCGATGAACAGCAGTCAGCATAAGTGCATTAATCAGGCGTCTGCTGCGGAGGCCCATGCGCAGCAACGTTCGCTGAACCGTTGTTGAGGATACACTCTTGGTAGCCCCTTGTTTCATCTGGGCGGTCAGTTCCTCAACAGTTGCACGTATATTCGCCCGAACGCATCTCCTTAACCTTCGTTCGCCTCTGTCATCTATAGCCCGTGGTGCACCACATGTGCCATGCCGCTGATTTTGGTTAGTGTCATTTTGCCATGCACGGTATACTTTTACCACGGCGGCACGCGAACAGTTCACAAAATGAGTCGTTTCCGAAATGCTTCCACCCTTGGCCCGAAAGCCAATAATCATGCCCTTTTGGACGTCAGATAAATCGCATTACGCCAACGATTGAAATGCTTTCCGATGCCCTAGGACATCCTTTATATACACTTCACTGCAATGTGCTGCCACCTGTCTTTTGTGATTGGTTATAACACGTTGACGTCGAAAGTAGGTGGTGGTCACATTAATGTGACTGGACTGTATATATATAAATATATATATATATGTAGGAATACTAAACAACGGTAGTTGTCTACTAGTCTGGAAAGAACTCATTATAAGAGCAACGAGACTGGTAGGAGTCAGTTGCATTGTAGTAGGAATGCAAGGCAAGACTGTCACGAGCCATTCACATTCCGGTATTCAGTTACGAGAAAATTAATAGAACAGACACTTTTTCCCCTGGACGCCATTGAGAGCTGACGTATTTTTTCCGAGCAGAGACGACTGCTGCCGATAATGACGGAACTTTTTTGAAATATAACTCAACTGTACATAATAATTGTATATATTTATTCATTAAATGTCAATGTGCTGTAAGATTCGAAGTCTTTAATATAGACCTTACCAAACAGAACAACACGAATCTTACATATATATATATATATATTACCAATTTTCACAGCAAATTTGGTACACTTATACTTTAGAACAGTGCGGAAAACATAGGCAATTTCTTTCCTGTCGTCAGATCCATCTGTAGCCATGTAAATTGACACACAGGTAGTCATAAAAGTGCTCCTCGAAGCTCCAATTTTAAAATCTAATGCTTGTTTTCCTGCAGTAAATGGACATTGATAAGGAAGCACGTTCTTCAGTGCTTAAGTATGAGTTGACACAGGAAATGGCGCTGTCCTATTTCAGCTGTCACGGTAGAAAACACGTTCTACAGAGTTTGTGTATTTGAGTTAACACAGGGAAATGTCGCGGTCACATTTGAAACCCGAGCAACGCCGGGATATTCAGCTAGTATCCTATATACTAGAAGTTCTCGTACAATTTGGTGGTGGGTGGATAATAAATTGGCATTGATTTTTCTAAATTCATGAATAATAACAAATTGGCCCGGATAACAATAACTGCATGGAAAATAATAAATTGGCATTGATAATGGATTGGATTTCAACATAAATTTTGACAAAACCATCCGAGTGGCTCGAGTTTTCAGAGTATAGTGTTGTTTTTGCCCCACAACCCGTACAATGTTACAATATTTCTAAAGAATCTTTGAATACTTTCAGTCTTTAGAAACATCCACTTAGTCTTTTCCTTGTAATAGAATCCCTTAGACCGATCCGACGGGTTCTTTTCCTTAGAAATACAATCCTTTGGACCGACTCTTAGGATTTCTTTCCTAGAAATAGAATCCTTTAGACTTTTCGATGGGTTCTTTTCTCTTGGAAATCCTCCCTGGATGCAGTTTTCTCTTCTGTTGGTAAAACTTTCATTGTGTGTGCGTCTATTACTTGATAGTGTATGTCTTTAGTCTGGTGCATCATGGCCAAAGAGGGTTCTTGAACCATAAAACCACAATCAGACCAACCAACTTTTCTGGGAAAAGAATACTTTGGACCGATTCTATGCCTCATTTTCTTGGAATGGAATCCTTCGAACCGATTCTATTGGTCCCTTACTTGGAATGAAATCTTTTGGAATAATTCTATCTGATGCGATTTCCTACAATATAATTTTTTGGAACAATTTGCCCATTCTGTAGAATAGAATCCTTTGAAAAGATTCTATTGATCCTTAGCGTGGAATAGGATTTAATAGCGATACTGGCCCATGATAGACTGGTAAAGAATTAATTGGAAATATTTTATTGGTTAAAGAGCTCACAGTTGGTTCCTCTTACGAAAAGTTTCCATAAAAATTTCTATTGAACATGGTTTTTCTATAAGCTCTATTAAATAATCTCGATAAAATTTCTTCGGAAACCCCTAAAAAACTCTGTAAGAACTCACTTATGTTGTTTCATTACTTAATTATTTGTCTATAGAACTTCTCCGTTGACTTACATAGAAATGCTTTTAAAAATAATTGGAGCACGATTTCTGAATAGAATTTTATAGAATTTGTTTTCTACAGAAACGAAATTTAGTTTTCCTCCTATGAAATTCACTGGAACTCTGTAAAATAGTTTCCAAAGAGTGGAACTCTTGCGGGGCATGTTTCAAGGTGAAATTCTGCGTGTTAACTCTTCGGAAGGTTAAGAGTTGTTTGTGAACCATAAGGTCGCGGTAGCCCGGATGGAAGAGTTATACTACGTTCACACATGAAAAGTTAAACTAGTTTAAGTGCTAATCTAGCTTAAGTCGAGCATGTGTGAACGAACTGTCTTAGATTTAAACTAGCTTAGCGAAAAGAAACTCTCTTAACTTTAAACCAGTTTCCCAAACTCACTTAAGTGAGTTCTACAGTGACGCCACCTAGAGGCGAACTTCATTCCGCGCGCTTTTGTTGACGATCTTTCATTCCGTTCGCCGTGTAATCGTTTGTGATGGAGCTTAATTATAACTCCTTTATTTAACCATTTATTATAATAAATTTACCAAGTAGGTTACTTTTATCATACCAGAACATAGAAATAAATGGATTTTAGTTTAGAACTTCCAAAAAAAAAAAAAAAAGAGTTAAAGAAGGAATAGAAACTGGTCCACTCAAGAAGTAGGTAAAATGTTTATTATCCATTTGGGCGGACAAGTATGCGGATCTGACAAGAATCAAAAGAAACAAAGAGATTTACGAAAATATGGTGCAACAATTAAAGGAAATGGGATTTTCCAGAACCCATGCCGAAGTTCAGACGAAAATTAAAAATTTGACTTCAGTATACAGGTAATTTTATTCTTATTGGAAATTTGTTAAGGATAAAAGAATTATTTCTCCACATTATGTTCTATCCATTTAGAATGAGAAAATTTAAGCCACCAACGGCATAACTTTGTTTAATTATAACTCCTTTATTTAACCATTTATTATAATAAATTTACAAAGTAGATTACTTTTATCATACCAGAACATAGAAATAAATGGATTTTAGTAGAGGATATTAATATAATATATCATTCAATTATCAAATAATTCATGAGCAATTGATACTGCAGCATGTCTGAAATTTTGTATGAATTCTTTATATCAGAAGTATAAAAATACTTCCCAATTTTTCTTGCACAAATTAAAACTTAATCATTTGTTGATAAATGTTATTCTAATCTATCTATTAGGTCTGAGAAAACATTACATGGATGCACAGCAACTGGCACTAGTCCTTCGGAGTGGCTTCATTTCAGGGAAGTGCATAAAATCATTGGGAACTCCCACCACCATTCAGTCGATGTCATCATCGATAAAATAACATCGATAAACCGATTTAAGCTAGTTTAAAAGCTGCCGTAGTGTGAACGCATAAAAATAAGATAGCTTAAGTTAAGATAGCTTAAGTTCTCTCTTAAGTTAAACTAGTTTAACTTTTCATGTGTGAACGTAGTATAACGGATCAGCAATAGGAGGGTCGCGAGTTCAAAACTTGCTCAAACCAGAGACATCGTGTACAAGGGAGTTCGTGCGCGTACAATCGGTCGTCGTTTCTAATGCCCTTACGTTGGAGTGGTGTGGGAGTGTGGGAAATGAGGTTCCAGCTCAGGCGTGGACCTCGTCATCTGCCCGTGGTTCAAAACCCCGTGGTGTTGTCTTTGGATCTTCCTCCAGATAGGATTGATTTCGGACCGTCACCTATAGCCCGTCGTGTAGCTATAGTGCGACGTTAATTAACTATCATTGCTTGTACTATAAACCCGCCGTTAGACAGTTTGGGTCGTTTTAGTGTATTTGGTCTACAGAAAATAAAATCACGGAAACTTTCGGTAAGTTGGAGGGTTCTTTAATTAACCATTACGCTGCGGAGCTTATATTTTTTCAATCGTCTCACAGAACGGCTCTTTCATCTGAATGTCCGACCCTCCTTATGTAATCACCTAACTTGAGCGATAGAGCCTTGAGGGGTGTTTACGACTGACGCTTTCCTTTCATAGTATTGTGTGGCGTATCGTTTGTCGTGAGATAGATATCATCGGAACACGACCTTCTGCCTTTCCCCCAAAGCGTTCACACATCACGATCGACAGGGTAGGGTACCTAACAATAGGAGTGACCCTCTAGAAGATCAGTCGCCGACAGCTCGTAAAGGGTGATCGATGCCAGCGGTCACTTAAAAAGGGGATGGCATCCACAGTTCACAGATCTATACCATGCCGCTGGTGTAAACGATATTTTAGTGGTAACAATTGTCAATCTGCCGCAGCATAAAGGTTAAATTGAATGAAAGAAAACACACACACACACACAAAAGACCCGAGACCGTCGTGTTTAAAGGGGGATAGTGCATGTTAAAGACACCGTGGCTTGAAATATCCTCGCGTTGACGTGGTATGAAAGTGTGGACAGTGTAGGGAGGGGGCAGCTGAGGTGTGGCCTCGTCTGAATAAACACAACGGGTTATTGGCGAAGGTACGGGATCAGTCCGCACGGGAAAGATTCGAAGACAGCGCCACGGTCCGATGAAGAGGTCAGCACCTGACCTGGCACAGCCCTTTCCACAGCCCTTCCCCCTGAGCCTACTTAAAAGGAAAATTGTAGATTTTACTGAGAAGACCTGGCAAAATCATTACTTAGAATCAAATAAGGGTCTCAGGCTCAGGGGATTCATTACTAGAGTTACAAGAGATAGACTCATCGCTGATCGCCAGCTCGTCTGGTTTCTCACGGGTCATGGACCGTTCCATGCTTACCTTCGCAGGTTTGGGCTCAAAAATTCGGACCTCTGTAGCTGCGGGGAAGTGGGGGATGCCGACCACTTTCTCTTTGACTGTCCACTCACAAAGGAAATTCATGTGAAAAAACCAAATGAGAGACACAAGCCAATTTGGTTGGAAAGTGTCCTTAGAAGCAAAACTTCTATGGCAAAAATAAAATCCTGCGTGATGGCGGCCATGGAGATGGTGGCCGGTCCCCACGACCCATAAGTAAAAGATGTGGTGGCTCCTTGGGACCCCCATTTGGTTGACCTTTTTTTTTTTTTTTTAGATAGTGAGATGGAACTAGGTTTCCCTCTATTTTAAGATTTTAAACATTTTAAAATTTTTAAATTTTACAGAATTTTAACCTTTTTAAATTTTACAGAATTTTAACCTTTTTAGATTTTTTTTTTTCTCTTTAAATTTATTTTTGTTCATTTTGCATTGTACATTAAAATAGTCATTAAATCTCTCATATAATATTTATTTCATTCCTCAACATTAAACATAATCATTATTCTTTTCTGAGTTGTTAATTGTTTAAGATAAAACCAACTTTTAACTATATGTGTTTTATGTGTTTGTACTGTGCTGTGTTCTTTTGTCGTTTTGTGTATTTATGTATTTGGTTTATTATTTTAATTTGTATTGATGTTTTCCTGGCGTGTTGCCAGAGTTTATTTTTACCCGGTTTTTTCTCCCGGAGGTTTGTGTAGTTGTTTGTCTCCATAACTTAAATTCCCGGTTACACCGGAAGTGTTATGTCTTCTTTGGGCTTGTTTCCCCATGTATTATTATTATTATTTTTTTTTTTAATTCGGCACTCAATTCGAGCGACTGACTGGTGTTGGGCCTTCTGGCCCTCCTCCGTGCTGCGATGGAGGTTCTCTCCCCTTCCCCCCTAGACCTTATAACACTCTAAACCTAACGGTGAGTGGGTCTGGGGTGGGTCTAGAAGAAGAACGGGTTATTGGCGAAGGTACGGGATCAGTCCGCACGGGAAAGATTCGAAGACAGCGCCACGGTCCGATGAAGAGGTCAGCACCTGACCTGGCACAGCCCTTTCCACACCACGCAAACGCGAGGGCATTCGAGGCTACGATGTAAATAACGTGCACCAGCCCTCCTTGTACACGACGTGCGTGGTTGGATTGGAACTCGCCGGAAACTTTCGGTTTCAGGCAACAAGAAAAAAGCTTTGCCTCGTAAAAACGCAGAGCTCTTTTATCGACTCCGTCAGGGTCTGGGATCTGCATCGAAAGTAAGTCTCTCCAAGCGGAGAACTCGGGTGGGCGAAGAGGAAAGTGTGTCTGGGGCAAATTGCATCCGATGTGGTGGGGATATTGGACCAGTGATCGGCAGAGCAGTCGGAATGGATGTCTGAATCTCCGCGTCTCATCCCAGCGGCAGAGAAAAGTAACGGATGCGATTTGTCTTCGCAATGACCGGAATATTTTAGCTCCCTTTCTTTCTCGAAGTAACGAGTGAGCTTTTATTCCCAACTCATTTTTGCTTCGGGTCGTGCCTCGAAACTAGGTGCATAGGGCAGGGCACACCTCGATTGATAGGGTTGGTTCTTTAGTTTGGGGGGTACATGGCGCCCTATTGGGTCGGGCTGCGACAGACAAAAGACACACAATGTCAAGTAGTAGACGCTCAATGGAAGTTTAACTGACAGAGAAGAGAGAAATACACCCAGGTAGAATCTCAATGTATAGCAAGATTTGCACATGCAGATTAACTGTCGCCAATGTATTTCCATGGTTGAGTTTTCACGTCAAAAACCTTTTATACTTGCTAGCCACTCTTATTTATCGCATTTAGGTAGGTATATATTTAACGTCGCACTGGAGCATCTCATCGGGCCATGGCCGACGTTCCGGTATCAAACCCGAAAGGAAAGATCGGAAGACAACGATGTAATTTTGAACCATAGTCAGGTGATGTATTTATATCAGGAAAGGATTGCCCGATTGGAGGTAGGTAGCCATATCAAATAACGCCTCCGTACTGTAGCAACACAATGGCCTATTGGTGACGGTCCCGGATGAAACCCGAACGGAAAGTTCCGAGGACAACGCCTCGTCATTTTCAACCACGGTGATATGACGAGGTCAACACCTGAGCTGACACCTCACTCTCCAATGTGTTGCTCTGTGATGGATGCCAATGTGAGGTCATTGGAGTCCATGACAGATTGAACGTGCACCAGTACCCCTTTGTACACGACGTCTCTGGTTGGATTCGAACTAGCTAACCCCCGGTTGCTTATCCATTTCTCTTCCATCCAAGCCATCGCGTTAACTCACGAATTCAATGATATACGTTCTTACTGGTGTATAGATAATTTTAGCCTCAGGGAAGTTGAAAAATCTCTTTAAGTTCATTTGTTGCTAAGCGAAGTGTAATTAGACCGGGACCAACGTCTAAAAGTGTTTCTTTCAAGAAGTGTGACAACATGGCCTGTTACCCGAATCCAATTTCATTTCGTCACCTGTAAATACTTTCAAACACATTTATATTTCATTTTTTTTATTTAACTGAAAAGATCAAACACACTTTACTGAAATTTCATTGGCGATAAAAGTAAAAAATGAACGTCGCGATACTAAGAAAAAGAGTTGCGTTTGAAAGGAGTAGACCGGTATGAATGAAATTTGGAGGAAAAATACATCTGCGTTGGAGATGCAAATTAATAAATTTTCAGAATCATTTGAGCATGAATCACGCGCAGGGCAGCTCTGAAACACGCTGCATACCGGGGCATTAAAGGACATCCAGTAGCGCAGCAAATTCATTTCGATTCGTGCTGTTGTGTCGGTTACATCGTTTCTCATTGAGTTATACCTCGAAAAAAAGTTCGCAAGCAATAAAAGCAACTTTAAGAGTTTGACTGAGGCAGAGTCATTGGCCTCAGAGAAGGTGGATGGTCTAATCGACGGATTGAGAAACATATTGGTTGTAGTGATATTAATGTTGCACGCTGTTAGCAGCCGTGGATACAACAAGGCACATGCCAGCGTCAACCAGGCTTCGATCGGCCCAGAAAAACCAGACCGAGAGAGGATCATGCGCGTACTGATCCAACAGCCACTGTTGCAGACATCCAACGGGCATTGGGAACTTCTCTCGATCATCCAATAGCCATTTGTCGACGGTTTCACGACGTGGGGCTAAACTCGCGTAGATCGTTACGACGACTGCATTTAATAGTATTGCATCGCCGTCAAAGACTAAAATGTTGTCGTGCCAGACGGACATGTTGCGTCGAATGGTGTTCACTGACGAATCCCGATTCTGGGTGGTGACGAAAATCGAAATCTCGTTGTATATTTCAATACATTTTTTAAATCTTTCTAGGTGCATTTTTTTTGTCTTAGAGCAGGGCTCGAAATACCCGGGTGCACAGTTGCATTGTGCACATGAAAATAAAATTGTGCACCTAATTTTCCCCGCTAGATGCACGCAGTGTACCTAACGTTAAAAAAAAAGGGGTGAAACGTGTTATGTTATTCTGATGTTTGAACAAAATATTTATATTGACCTCTCTGGCTCTAAAGGAACGTAATTAAAATTCCTAAATATGCGAAAACAAAATCGCTGGGCCGTAACGGGTTTATACAGGAGGAAGGTTCACTTGTGCCACTCTCACCAGAACTTTCTGATGATCGAAACATTTGCTAGATGACCCTGTTGAAGTGACTGTCGCGACAGCCGTGCGCCGTAGAATTTCGATACGTTAAAATATTTTTTATTTACTATCTACTATGAACCTATATAAACATACCCAACTAATACAGTAGTTTACATTACATTAATACTCTTATATTATGTTTTTTTTTAATGTGCACCTAAAATATAACCTGTGCACCTAATTTAAAAACTTAGGTCCACAAGGTCCACCTGCTTTAAAAAATGTATTTCGAGGCCTGTCTTAGAGTGTACCAAATCTTACGAGGCAATCAATCTCATTAATATCCAGCTGTCGCTTGCCGCAATATTTGTATAATCGAACCGTCTGGTACCACATGATGCGTAATCAAATTGACGAATCATGAGGGCGGAGTCGCGGTCGTAAGGTATCAAAGTTGTTGGTCACGTGGTCTTGGGAATCGATTCGGCCAATTGGCTGTGGAAATGTGTGTTTTCGATCTCCCACTGCAGATCTTCATCAGAAACTGCGCTTTCTGACATTACCACGTGACCTTCGAGCGGAGATCTTTCAATCGAGCGATCGGGAGAATTAACAAGAAGCTGCAATGTTCATGCTCCGTTTCAGAAGGTCAAAAGAATGGTACCGCGTGCTGTGGGAGTAGCGAAGTCTCATTTTCTGGTGGGGGTGTTGGGTATACTACTTTGCAAGTCTAGAAGAATCGCTTCCATTGTTCCTGCACTTAACCTACCAAGTGTTTACGACGAGATCTCTCGTACGCCAAGTTCTGACACATTTTACTAACGATGAGGTATCTCGTAATCAATAAACCGATGCTTTTTTTTTTACGACGAGATTTAAATAGTGCTAGATAATTTTCAAATGACGAGATACCACGTCCATCTAGATCTGGTCAATTTTGCCAATGACGAGATACCACGTCCATCTAGATCTGGTAAGTTTTTCTAAAAAAGAGATACCACGTCCATCTAGATCTGGTCAGTTTTGGAAATGAAGAGATACCACGTCCATCTGGATCTGGTAAGTTTTTCTCATAAAGAGATACCACGTCCATCTAGATCTGGTCAGTATTTCTAATAAAGAGATGCCACGTCCCTCTAGATCTGGTCAGTTTTGCCAATGACGAGATACCACGTCCATCCAAAGCTGGCCAGTTTTGCCAATGAGGAGATACCACGTCCATCTAGATCTGGTCAGTTTTGGCAATGAAGAGATACCACGTCCATCTAGATCTGGTCAGTATTTCTAATAAACAGATACCACGTCCATCTAGATCTGGTCAGTTTTGGCAATGAAGAGATACCACGTCCATCTAGATCTGGTAAGTTTTTCTAATAAAGAGATACCACGTCCATCTAGATCTGGTCAGTTTTGGCAATGAAGAGATACCACGTCCATCTAGATCTGGTAAGTTTTTCTAATAAAGAGATACCACGTCCATCTAGATCTGGTCAGTATTTCTAAAAAAGAGATACCACGTCCATCTAGATCTGGTCAGTTTTGGCAATGAAGAGATACCACGTCCATCTAGATCTGGTCAGAATTTCTAATAAAGAGATACCACGTCCATCTAGATCTGGTCAGTATTTCTAAAAAAGAGATACCACGTCCATCTAGATCTGGTCAGTTTTGCCAATGAGGAGATACCACGTCCATCTAGATCTGGTCAGTTTTGGCAATGAAGAGATACCACGTCCATCTGGATCTGGTCAGTATTTCTAAAAAAGAGATACCACGTCCATCTAGATCTGGTCAGTTTTGGAAATGAAGAGATACCACGTCCATCTAGATCTGGTAAGTTTTTCTAATAAAGAGATACCACGTCCATCTAGATCTGGTCAGTTTTGGCAATGAAGAGATACCACGTCCATCTAGATCTGGTAAGTTTTTCTAAAAAAGAGATACCACGTCCATCTAGATCTGGTCAGTTTTGGCAATGAAGAGATACCACGTCCATCTGGATCTGGTAAGTTTTTCTAATAAAGAGATACCACGTCCATCTAGATCTGGTCAGTATTTCTAATAAAGAGATGCCACGTCCCTCTAGATCTGGTCAGTTTTGCCAATGACGAGATACCACGTCCATCCAAAGCTGGTCAGTTTTGCCAATGAGGAGATACCACGTCCATCTAGATCTGGTCAGTTTTGGCAATGAAGAGATACCACGTCCATCTAGATCTGGTCAGTATTTCTAATAAAGAGATACCACGTCCATCTAGATCTGGTCAGTTTTGGCAATGAAGAGATACCACGTCCATCTAGATCTGGTAAGTTTTTCTAATAAAGAGATACCACGTCCATCTAGATCTGGTCAGTTTTGGCAATGAAGAGATACCACGTCCATCTAGATCTGGTAAGTTTTTCTAATAAAGAGATACCACGTCCATCTAGATCTGGTCAGTATTTCTAAAAAAGAGATACCACGTCCATCTAGATCTGGTCAGTTTTGGCAATTAAGAGATACCACGTCCATCTGGATCTGGTCAGTATTTCTAAAAAAGAGATACCACGTCCATCTAGATCTGGTCAGTATTTCTAAAAAAGAGACACCACGTCCATCTAGATCTGGTCAGTTTTGGCAATGAAGAGATACCACGTCCATCTAGATCTGGTCAGAATTTCTAATAAAGAGATACCACGTCCATCTAGATCTGGTCAGTATTTCTAAAAAAGAGATACCACGTCCATCTAGATCTGGTCAGTTTTGCCAATGAGGAGATACCACGTCCATCTAGATCTGGTCAGTTTTGGCAATGAAGAGATACCACGTCCATCTGGATCTGGTCAGTATTTCTAAAAAAGAGATACCACGTCCATCTAGATCTGGTCAGTTTTGGAAATGAAGAGATACCACGTCCATCTAGATCTGGTCAGTTTTGGAAATGAAGAGATACAACGTCCATCTAGATCTGGTAAGTTTTTCTAAAAAAGAGATACCACGTCCATCTAGATCTGGTCAGTTTTGGCAATGAAGAGATACCACGTCCATCTAGATCTGGTAAGTTTTTCTAATAAAGAGATACCACGTCCATCTAGATCTGGTCAGTATTTCTAATAAAGAGATGCCACGTCCCTCTAGATCTGGTCAGTTTTGCCAATGACGAGATACCACGTCCATCCAAAGCTGGTCAGTTTTGCCAATGAGGAGATACCACGTCCATCTAGATCTGGTCAGTTTTGGCAATGAAGAGATACCACGTCCATCTAGATCTGGTCAGTATTTCTAATAAAGAGATACCACGTCCATCTAGATCTGGTCAGTTTTGGCAATGAAGAGATACCACGTCCATCTAGATCTGGTAAGTTTTTCTAATAAAGAGATACCACGTCCATCTAGATCTGGTCAGTTTTGGCAATGAAGAGATACCACGTCCATCTAGATCTGGTAAGTTTTTCTAATAAAGAGATACCACGTCCATCTAGATCTGGTCAGTATTTCTAAAAAAGAGATACCACATCCATCTAGATCTGGTCAGTTTTGGCAATGGAGAGATACCACGTCCATCTAGATCTGGTCAGAATTTCTAATAAAGAGATACCACGTCCATCTAGATCTGGTCAGTTTTGGCAATGAAGAGATACCACGTCCATCTAGATCTGGTAAGTTTTTATAATAAAGAAATACCACGTCCATCTAGATCTGGTCAGTATTTCTAAAAAAGAGATACCACGTCCATCTAGATCTGGTCAGTTTTGCCAATGAGGAGATACCACGTCCATCTAGATCTGGTCAGTTTTGGCAATGAAGAGATACCACGTCCATCTAGATCTGGTCAGTATTTCTAAAAAAGAGATACCACGTCCATCTAGATCTGGTCAGTTTTGGAAATGAAGAGATACCACGTCCATCTAGATCTGGTAAGTTTTTCTAATAAAGAGATACCACGTCCATCTAGATCTGGTCAGTTTTGGCAATGAAGAGATACCACGTCCATCTAGATCTGGTAAGTTTTTCTAATAAAGAGATACCACGTCCATCTAGATCTGGTCAGTTTTGGCAATGAAGAGATACCACGTCCATCTAGATCTGGTAAGTTTTTCTAATAAAGAGATACCACGTACATCTAGATCTGGTCAGTATTTCTAAAAAAGAGATACCACGTCCATCTAGATCTGGTCAGTTTTGCCAATGAGGAGATACCACGTCCATCTAGATCTGGACAGTTTTGGCAATGAAGAGATACCACGTCCATCTGGATCTGGTCAGTATTTCTAAAAAAGAGATACCACGTCCATCTAGATCTGGTCAGTTTTGGCAATGAAGAGATACCACGTCCATCTAGATCTGGTCAGTATTTCTAATAAAGAGATACCACGTCCATCTAGATCTGGTCAGTTTTGGCAATGAAGAGATACCACGTCCATCTAGATCTGGTAAGTTTTTCTAATAAAGAGATACCACGTCCATCTAGATCTGGTCAGTTTTGGCAATGAAGAGATACCACGTCCATCTAGATCTGATAAGTTTTTCTAATAAAGAGATACCACGTCCATCTAGATCTGGTCAGTATTTCTAAAAAAGAGATACCACGTCCATCTAGATCTGGTCAGTTTTGGCAATGAAGAGATACCACGTCCATCTAGATCTGGTCAGAATTTCTAATAAAGAGATACCACGTCCATCTAGATCTGGTCAGTATTTCTAAAAAAGAGATACCACGTCCATCTAGATCTGGTCAGTTTTGCCAATGAGGAGATACCACGTCCATCTAGATCTGGTCAGTTTTGGCAATGAAGAGATACCACGTCCATCTGGATCTGGTCAGTATTTCTAAAAAAGAGATACCACGTCCATCTAGATCTGGTCAGTTTTGGAAATGAAGAGATACCACGTCCATCTAGATCTGGTAAGTTTTTCTAATAAAGAGATACCACGTCCATCTAGATCTGGTCAGTTTTGGCAATGAAGAGATACCACGTCCATCTAGATCTGGTCAGTATTTCTAATAAAGAGATGCCACGTCCCTCTAGATCTGGTCAGTTTTGCCAATGACGAGATACCACGTCCATTCAAAGCTGGTCAGTTTTGCCAATGAGGAGATACCACGTCCATCTAGATCTGGTCAGTTTTGGCAATGAAGAGATACCACGTCCATCTAGATCTGGTCAGTATTTCTAATAAAGAGATACCACGTCCATCTAGATCTGGTCAGTTTTGGCAATGAAGAGATACCACGTCCATCTAGATCTGGTAAGTTTTTCTAATAAAGAGATACCACGTCCATCTAGATCTGGTCAGTTTTGGCAATGAAGAGATACCACGTCCATCTAGATCTGGTAAGTTTTTCTAATAAAGAGATACCACGTCCATCTAGATCTGGTCAGTATTTCTAAAAAAGAGATACCACGTCCATCTAGATCTGGTCAGTTTTGGCAATGAAGAGATACCACGTCCATCTAGATCTGGTCAGTATTTCTAATAAAGAGATACCACGTCCATCTAGATCTGGTCAGTTTTGGCAATGAAGAGATACCACGTCCATCTAGATCTGGTAAGTTTTTCTAATAAAGAGATACCACGTCCATCTAGATCTGGTCAGTTTTGGCAATGAAGAGATACCACGTCCATCTAGATCTGGTAAGTTTTTCTAATAAAGAGATACCACGTCCATCTAGATCTGGTCAGTATTTCTAAAAAAGAGATACCACGTCCATCTAGATCTGGTCAGTTTTGGCAATTAAGAGATACCACGTCCATCTGGATCTGGTCAGTATTTCTAAAAAAGAGATACCACGTCCATCTAGATCTGGTCAGTATTTCTAAAAAAGAGACACCACGTCCATCTAGATCTGGTCAGTTTTGGCAATGAAGAGATACCACGTCCATCTAGATCTGGTCAGAATTTCTAATAAAGAGATACCACGTCCATCTAGATCTGGTCAGTATTTCTAAAAAAGAGATACCACGTCCATCTAGATCTGGTCAGTTTTGCCAATGAGGAGATACCACGTCCATCTAGATCTGGTCAGTTTTGGCAATGAAGAGATACCACGTCCATCTGGATCTGGTCAGTATTTCTAAAAAAGAGATACCACGTCCATCTAGATCTGGTCAGTTTTGGAAATGAAGAGATACCACGTCCATCTAGATCTGGTCAGTTTTGGAAATGAAGAGATACAACGTCCATCTAGATCTGGTAAGTTTTTCTAAAAAAGAGATACCACGTCCATCTAGATCTGGTCAGTTTTGGCAATGAAGAGATACCACGTCCATCTAGATCTGGTAAGTTTTTCTAATAAAGAGATACCACGTCCATCTAGATCTGGTCAGTATTTCTAATAAAGAGATGCCACGTCCCTCTAGATCTGGTCAGTTTTGCCAATGACGAGATACCACGTCCATCCAAAGCTGGTCAGTTTTGCCAATGAGGAGATACCACGTCCATCTAGATCTGGTCAGTTTTGGCAATGAAGAGATACCACGTCCATCTAGATCTGGTCAGTATTTCTAATAAAGAGATACCACGTCCATCTAGATCTGGTCAGTTTTGGCAATGAAGAGATACCACGTCCATCTAGATCTGGTAAGTTTTTCTAATAAAGAGATACCACGTCCATCTAGATCTGGTCAGTTTTGGCAATGAAGAGATACCACGTCCATCTAGATCTGGTAAGTTTTTCTAATAAAGAGATACCACGTCCATCTAGATCTGGTCAGTATTTCTAAAAAAGAGATACCACGTCCATCTAGATCTGGTCAGTTTTGGCAATGGAGAGATACCACGTCCATCTAGATCTGGTCAGAATTTCTAATAAAGAGATACCACGTCCATCTAGATCTGGTCAGTTTTGGCAATGAAGAGATACCACGTCCATCTAGATCTGGTAAGTTTTTATAATAAAGAAATACCACGTCCATCTAGATCTGGTCAGTATTTCTAAAAAAGAGATACCACGTCCATCTAGATCTGGTCAGTTTTGCCAATGAGGAGATACCACGTCCATCTAGATCTGGACAGTTTTGGCAATGAAGAGATACCACGTCCATCTGGATCTGGTCAGTATTTCTAAAAAAGAGATACCACGTCCATCTAGATCTGGTCAGTTTTGGCAATGAAGAGATACCACGTCCATCTAGATCTGGTCAGTATTTCTAATAAAGAGATACCACGTCCATCTAGATCTGGTCAGTTTTGGCAATGAAGAGATACCACGTCCATCTAGATCTGGTAAGTTTTTCTAATAAAGAGATACCACGTCCATCTAGATCTGGTCAGTTTTGGCAATGAAGAGATACCACGTCCATCTAGATCTGATAAGTTTTTCTAATAAAGAGATACCACGTCCATCTAGATCTGGTCAGTATTTCTAAAAAAGAGATACCACGTCCATCTAGATCTGGTCAGTTTTGGCAATGAAGAGATACCACGTCCATCTAGATCTGGTCAGAATTTCTAATAAAGAGATACCACGTCCATCTAGATCTGGTCAGTATTTCTAAAAAAGAGATACCACGTCCATCTAGATCTGGTCAGTTTTGCCAATGAGGAGATACCACGTCCATCTAGATCTGGTCAGTTTTGGCAATGAAGAGATACCACGTCCATCTGGATCTGGTCAGTATTTCTAAAAAAGAGATACCACGTCCATCTAGATCTGGTCAGTTTTGGAAATGAAGAGATACCACGTCCATCTAGATCTGGTAAGTTTTTCTAATAAAGAGATACCACGTCCATCTAGATCTGGTCAGTTTTGGCAATGAAGAGATACCACGTCCATCTAGATCTGGTCAGTATTTCTAATAAAGAGATGCCACGTCCCTCTAGATCTGGTCAGTTTTGCCAATGACGAGATACCACGTCCATTCAAAGCTGGTCAGTTTTGCCAATGAGGAGATACCACGTCCATCTAGATCTGGTCAGTTTTGGCAATGAAGAGATACCACGTCCATCTAGATCTGGTCAGTATTTCTAATAAAGAGATACCACGTCCATCTAGATCTGGTCAGTTTTGGCAATGAAGAGATACCACGTCCATCTAGATCTGGTAAGTTTTTCTAATAAAGAGATACCACGTCCATCTAGATCTGGTCAGTATTTCTAAAAAAGAGATACCACGTCCATCTAGATCTGGTCAGTTTTGGCAATGAAGAGATACCACGTCCATCTAGATCTGGTCAGAATTTCTAATAAAGAGATACCACGTCCATCTAGATCTGGTCAGTATTTCTAAAAAAGAGATACCACGTCCATCTAGATCTGGTCAGTTTTGCCAATGAGGAGATACCACGTCCATCTAGATCTGGTCAGTTTTGGCAATGAAGAGATACCACGTCCATCTGGATCTGGTCAGTATTTCTAAAAAAGAGATACCACGTCCATCTAGATCTGGTCAGTTTTGGAAATGAAGAGATACCACGTCCATCTAGATCTGGTAAGTTTTTCTAATAAAGAGATACCACGTCCATCTAGATCTGGTCAGTTTTGGCAATGAAGAGATACCACGTCCATCTAGATCTGGTAAGTTTTTCTAAAAAAGAGATACCACGTCCATCTAGATCTGGTCAGTTTTGGCAATGAAGAGATACCACGTCCATCTGGATCTGGTAAGTTTTTCTAATAAAGAGATACCACGTCCATCTAGATCTGGTCAGTATTTCTAATAAAGAGATGCCACGTCCCTCTAGATCTGGTCAGTTTTGCCAATGACGAGATACCACGTCCATCCAAAGCTGGTCAGTTTTGCCAATGAGGAGATACCACGTCCATCTAGATCTGGTCAGTTTTGGCAATGAAGAGATACCACGTCCATCTAGATCTGGTCAGTATTTCTAATAAAGAGATACCACGTCCATCTAGATCTGGTCAGTTTTGGCAATGAAGAGATACCACGTCCATCTAGATCTGGTAAGTTTTTCTAATAAAGAGATACCACGTCCATCTAGATCTGGTCAGTTTTGGCAATGAAGAGATACCACGTCCATCTAGATCTGGTAAGTTTTTCTAATAAAGAGATACCACGTCCATCTAGATCTGGTCAGTATTTCTAAAAAAGAGATACCACGTCCATCTAGATCTGGTCAGTTTTGGCAATTAAGAGATACCACGTCCATCTGGATCTGGTCAGTATTTCTAAAAAAGAGATACCACGTCCATCTAGATCTGGTCAGTATTTCTAAAAAAGAGACACCACGTCCATCTAGATCTGGTCAGTTTTGGCAATGAAGAGATACCACGTCCATCTAGATCTGGTAAGTTTTTCTAATAAAGAAATACCACGTCCATCTAGATCTGGTCAGTTTTGGCAATTAAGAGATACCACGTCCATCTAGATCTGGTCAGAATTTCTAATAAAGAGATACCACGTCCATCTAGATCTGGTCAGTTTTGGCAATGAAGAGATACCACGTCCATCTAGATCTGGTAAGTTTTTCTAATAAAGAAATACCACGTCCATCTAGATCTGGTCAGTATTTCTAAAAAAGAGATACCACGTCCATCTAGATCTGGTCAGTTTTGCCAATGAGGAGATACCACGTCCATCTAGATCTGGTCAGTTTTGGCAATGAAGAGATACCACGTCCATCTAGATCTGGTCAGAATTTCTAATAAAGAGATACCACGTCCATCTAGATCTGGTCAGTATTTCTAAAAAAGAGATACCACGTCCATCTAGATCTGGTCAGTTTTGCCAATGAGGAGATACCACGTCCATCTAGATCTGGTCAGTTTTGGCAATGAAGAGATACCACGTCCATCTGGATCTGGTCAGTATTTCTAAAAAAGAGATACCACGTCCATCTAGATCTGGTCAGTTTTGGAAATGAAGAGATACCACGTCCATCTAGATCTGGTCAGTTTTGGAAATGAAGAGATACAACGTCCATCTAGATCTGGTAAGTTTTTCTAAAAAAGAGATACCACGTCCATCTAGATCTGGTCAGTTTTGGCAATGAAGAGATACCACGTCCATCTAGATCTGGTAAGTTTTTCTAATAAAGAGATACCACGTCCATCTAGATCTGGTCAGTATTTCTAATAAAGAGATGCCACGTCCCTCTAGATCTGGTCAGTTTTGCCAATGACGAGATACCACGTCCATCCAAAGCTGGTCAGTTTTGCCAATGAGGAGATACCACGTCCATCTAGATCTGGTCAGTTTTGGCAATGAAGAGATACCACGTCCATCTAGATCTGGTCAGTATTTCTAATAAAGAGATACCACGTCCATCTAGATCTGGTCAGTTTTGGCAATGAAGAGATACCACGTCCATCTAGATCTGGTAAGTTTTTCTAATAAAGAGATACCACGTCCATCTAGATCTGGTCAGTTTTGGCAATGAAGAGATACCACGTCCATCTAGATCTGGTAAGTTTTTCTAATAAAGAGATACCACGTCCATCTAGATCTGGTCAGTATTTCTAAAAAAGAGATACCACGTCCATCTAGATCTGGTCAGTTTTGGCAATGGAGAGATACCACGTCCATCTAGATCTGGTCAGAATTTCTAATAAAGAGATACCACGTCCATCTAGATCTGGTCAGTTTTGGCAATGAAGAGATACCACGTCCATCTAGATCTGGTAAGTTTTTATAATAAAGAAATACCACGTCCATCTAGATCTGGTCAGTATTTCTAAAAAAGAGATACCACGTCCATCTAGATCTGGTCAGTTTTGCCAATGAGGAGATACCACGTCCATCTAGATCTGGTCAGTTTTGGCAATGAAGAGATACCACGTCCATCTAGATCTGGTCAGTATTTCTAAAAAAGAGATACCACGTCCATCTAGATCTGGTCAGTTTTGGAAATGAAGAGATACCACGTCCATCTAGATCTGGTAAGTTTTTCTAATAAAGAGATACCACGTCCATCTAGATCTGGTCAGTTTTGGCAATGAAGAGATACCACGTCCATCTAGATCTGGTAAGTTTTTCTAATAAAGAGATACCACGTCCATCTAGATCTGGTCAGTTTTGGCAATGAAGAGATACCACGTCCATCTAGATCTGGTAAGTTTTTCTAATAAAGAGATACCACGTACATCTAGATCTGGTCAGTATTTCTAAAAAAGAGATACCACGTCCATCTAGATCTGGTCAGTTTTGCCAATGAGGAGATACCACGTCCATCTAGATCTGGACAGTTTTGGCAATGAAGAGATACCACGTCCATCTGGATCTGGTCAGTATTTCTAAAAAAGAGATACCACGTCCATCTAGATCTGGTCAGTTTTGGCAATGAAGAGATACCACGTCCATCTAGATCTGGTCAGTATTTCTAATTAAGAGATACCACGTCCATCTAGATCTGGTCAGTTTTGGCAATGAAGAGATACCACGTCCATCTAGATCTGGTAAGTTTTTCTAATAAAGAGATACCACGTCCATCTAGATCTGGTCAGTTTTGGCAATGAAGAGATACCACGTCCATCTAGATCTGGTAAGTTTTTCTAATAAAGATATACCACGTCCATCTAGATCTGGTCAGTATTTCTAAAAAAGAGGTACCACGTCCATCTAGATCTGGTCAGTTTTGGCAATGGAGAGATACCACGTCCATCTAGATCTGGTCAGAATTTCTAATAAAGAGATACCACGTCCATCTAGATCTGGTCAGTTTTGGCAATGAAGAGATACCACGTCCATCTAGATCTGGTAAGTTTTTCTAATAAAGAAATACCACGTCCATCTAGATCTGGTCAGTATTTCTAAAAAAGAGATACCACGTCCATCTAGATCTGGTCAGTTTTGCCAATGAGGAGATACCACGTCCATCTAGATCTGGTCAGTTTTGGCAATGAAGAGATACCACGTCCATCTAGATCTGGTCAGTATTTCTAAAAAAGAGATACCACGTCCATCTAGATCTGGTCAGTTTTGGCAATGAAGAGATACCACGTCCATCTAGATCTGGTCAGAATTTCTAATAAAGAGATACCACGTCCATCTAGATCTGGTCAGTATTTCTAAAAAAGAGATACCACGTCCATCTAGATCTGGTCAGTTTTGCCAATGAGGAGATACCACGTCCATCTAGATCTGGACAGTTTTGGCAATGAAGAGATACCACGTCCATCTGGATCTGGTCAGTATTTCTAAAAAAGAGATACCACGTCCATCTAGATCTGGTCAGTTTTGGCAATGAAGAGATACCACGTCCATCTAGATCTGGTCAGTATTTCTAATTAAGAGATACCACGTCCATCTAGATCTGGTCAGTTTTGGCAATGAAGAGATACCACGTCCATCTAGATCTGGTAAGTTTTTCTAATAAAGAGATACCACGTCCATCTAGATCTGGTCAGTTTTGGCAATGAAGAGATACCACGTCCATCTAGATCTGGTAAGTTTTTCTAATAAAGATATACCACGTCCATCTAGATCTGGTCAGTATTTCTAAAAAAGAGGTACCACGTCCATCTAGATCTGGTCAGTTTTGGCAATGGAGAGATACCACGTCCATCTAGATCTGGTCAGAATTTCTAATAAAGAGATACCACGTCCATCTAGATCTGGTCAGTTTTGGCAATGAAGAGATACCACGTCCATCTAGATCTGGTAAGTTTTTCTAATAAAGAAATACCACGTCCATCTAGATCTGGTCAGTATTTCTAAAAAAGAGATACCACGTCCATCTAGATCTGGTCAGTTTTGCCAATGAGGAGATACCACGTCCATCTAGATCTGGTCAGTTTTGGCAATGAAGAGATACCACGTCCATCTAGATCTGGTCAGTATTTCTAAAAAAGAGATACCACGTCCATCTAGATCTGGTCAGTTTTGGAAATGAAGAGATACCACGTCCATCTAGATCTGGTAAGTTTTTCTAATAAAGAGATACCACGTCCATCTAGATCTGGTCAGTTTTGGCAATGAAGAGATACCACGTCCATCTAGATCTGGTAAGTTTTTCTAATAAAGAGATACCACGTCCATCTAGATCTGGTCAGTTTTGGCAATGAAGAGATACCACGTCCATCTAGATCTGGTAAGTTTTTCTAATAAAGAGATACCACGTCCATCTAGATCTGGTCAGTTTTGGCGATGAAGAGATACCACATCCATCTAGATCTGGTCAGTATTTCTAATAAAGAGATACCACGTCCATCTAGATCTGGTAAGTTTTTCTAAAAAAGAGATACCACGTCCATCTAGATCTGGTCAGTATTTCTAATAAAGAGATACCACGTCCATCTAGATCTGGTAAGTTTTTCTAAAAAAGAGATACCACGTCCATCTAGATCTGGTCAGTATTTCTAATAAAGAGATACCACGTCCATCTAGATCTGGTAAGTTTTTCTAATAAAGAGATACCACGTCCATCTAGATCTGGTCAGTATTTCTAATAAAGAGATACCACGTCCATCTAGATCTGGTAAGTTTTTCTAAAAAAGAGATACCACGTCCATCTAGATCTGGTCAGTTTTGGCGATGAAGAGATACCACGTCCATCTATATCTGGTACGTTTTTCTAATAAAGAGATACCACGTCCATCTAGATCTGGTCAGTATTTCTAATAAAGAGATGCCACGTCCATCTAGATCTGGTCAGTTTTGCCAATGTCCTCGACGACGCAACCACCTGGAGAGTTCATCAAGCGTGGACATTGACTTGTTGGGTGTTGTCCATTGCAAACAAGTGGCATCAGAAGATCGTTGACCAGTTCAGGTGAAACGTGACCAGAAGGCACTTCGATTTCAGTTTCTTAACATCGTCGAACCGCGTTCAGAACCCTCACATTAATTCCCCGTGTTATAAAATTTTAATCCAAACCTCCGGAAAGCGCCCGCAGCCCAATTAGAGCGTCGTCCACAGCTCGTTCCAAGAAGGAAACCTCCCCATTTATTAACACCCTCGTGTTAATAAAGCAACCGCTCTTCGTCTTTAACTTTAATGGTCTCCTATAAAACGAGAGGGAGCATTCCTCTCCCCAACAGATACGTCAGGCCTCTCGTGCTATTCTAAATGATGTCTGACTGCCACTCTTGGTGATTGGAAAAGAGTCTCTTCTTTGTTGCCCCATTATTGGATCGTAATGGCGTCGCTCTTTGTTAAAAGACACGTGATCCGGCGATTAGGGGAACGAGCGCCATCTGGTGGAGAACAATGGTCCCCGGCCTAATGGCCCGGAGCCGCGGATCGCGAACAAAGCTCCAGAGTTCGGTTTCGCTAATTGCGATTTTGATTACAAAATAACCGTTTGGGGCTGTTGTGGTTTTTGGCACACTTCCCCCACTGCCGAAACACGAGTCAATTTGGGAGTAGCACATTCGGCGGAAGCGATTTTCGAATGATTTTAAAGGACGCCATTCAAGCGCGATAAAAATTTCTGCCCTCCCCCTTTGTTTGAGAAGCGATGTTTGCGAACAGATTTGGATTTGACGCTTTTCCTCAATTAGCAATCGAGAGTCGTTTTCGGAGAGCATTGTTTTGGGAACTGCGCCCTCCCACTCTTGGAAAGGATCATCTGGATTTTGTTTGTACGTTTGGAATATTCGAGTGACAGTGGCGTGTTGTGAGGGCTCCGACGATAAGCAGTTGCTGCGAAGGTCAAGCGAAACAGCTTTCTCGCTCATTCTTCAGAAGACAAAGAAAAGTCTATGCATGCGTGTTTATGTGTTTGCAGGAATCTGGTCAAATTGTTATGGGTGGTAGAGGGGCCCAAAATTAACAGTTTTTGTCACAAATGTGTGTCCGCAAATGCCGCTTGTAGGTGGTATAGGAAAACAGGACCATCTTTTATAATTTGGCTGGATATTTTCGAAACAATCTGTATATTATGTATGGATGTTTCAGTGCAGATTTCATTATTTATGTATATCTATTACATATCTCTACTGTTGTAAAATGAAGTGTCTTTGAGTACTTGTATACGGTGTTTAGATGAATCTATAGGACTTACCGTAAAGAAATTTGGCATACAGGTAGTCCTAATTTTATGCAAATTTACTACGAAGCCTGAATGTTAAAATTTAATCTAGAACATTTTAAAATTAATTTACACTCTAAGACAGCGGTTTTCAACCTTTCTCTCATCCGTACCCCTTGATAATACTTTTCCTTTACGAGTACACCCTCTCTTCATTACACCCACTCAGTGCCGTGAATCAGAAGCGCCCTTGTGGATTAATTTCTGCTCCCTTTAAGTTGTATGTTAGGTAAGCTTAAAACACAAATAAAAATTTTAATTGTTTCATTATTTATGAGGGGGGATGAAATTTTTAAGTAGTGTGCCTCAATTTGTAAAATATGCAAGATCAAAACAATTATACTAGGGGCAATCAAAAAGTTTCTGTTCGAAGGCTGTACAGTCCAGATTTGGTATGCCAGTCCCGCAAAAGCGCCTTGAGCATTTAGGCAATCATCCCACTGCTTCACCACGTTGAATAAACCCCTTTGGTAAAACTCCTGTTTCTGCTGCTTGAAAAAGTTCCAAACTACCTGCTGCACTTCTACATTCGACAGGAACCGTCGACCTTTCAAGGACCTTTTTAAGGGACCGAATGCGTGTAAATCGCATGGGTAGAAATCAGGACTGTAAGGCTTCGAGTGTCTCCATCTTTAGTGAGTGTAACTTCTGTTTTACGACATTTGCAGTATGGCGTTACCATGAAGCAAAATCCCCTCATTTCGCAGTTTTCCAGGACGTTTCGCCGTCGTCATCTCTCTAGCGTTTCGCAGTTCCGTACCAGTGATGGAGACACCTGGATCCTAAAAATCCATAAGCAATGGGTCCTGGTAATCAAAGAACAGGGTAAGCATCACTTTTCCAGCAGAAGACTGGCTCTTGAACTTCTTGGGACGAAGGATGACACTTTTCGTTAGACTCAGGTTCCCAGTTGTGGCACCAGCTTTCGTCGCCTGCAATGATGCGCTCAAGGAACGTGTTGCCTTCAACATTGAAACGCATCAGGTCTTCAGGCAAACAGCCATCCGGTTTGATTTTTGATCGGATTTCAACGCCCGTTGTATTCACTGGCTGCAGACTTTACGGTAGCCTATCTCATGGCAGGTGATGACGCTACCGAAGCTTGTGTCGAGATCTTTTGAAAGCGCACAAATGGATATGCGACGATCCGCCCTAATCGCATCATCAACTGCCCGCATGTTGTTTGTATTGGATGTGGAAGTCCTCCCAGATCGACTTGCATCTTGAGTCGAATCGAGACCAGCTCTGAACTTTTAGAGCACCATTCCACTACGGTGGTTTTAGACAGACATGCTTCTCCTATATAAACCCGAGTGGCTGAAAAGGGTCTTTAGCAACCCCCGGATTCTGTACAGACTGAGACAGTGTGTGCTAACGGCCGCGAAGTTGGCGGCGGAACCCCCCACTCCCACCCCCCCGCTGTGTAAGGATCAATGGCTTTCAGATAATGTAGGGCCTGGAACTATGTCTAGGCCCGTTTTAAAGGCTTAAATTTTAACTTTTTAGATTGTTAAAACTTTTACCTATTTTAATGTTTATTTCTCGTTTCGTTTTTTCATGCCTTTTCAGATCGATGGTATATTCCGGTTTTTATTTTAAGCAGAATTTACTTTCAAGTTCCGGCGTTGTGCCGTTGTTCCTGTTTTTATTCTGGCCTGTTGGCACTTGTACACCTAATGATTTGATTTGTAATAAATGTGGCATGCCTCAATGGAGGCCCTCTTCCCCCGGTCATAAAAGGTGCTTTAAGCCTCTGTCGAGCGAACTCGGGGCGGGTCTTAAAAAAAAAGACATACTTCTACATACACATTCTTTATTCTCCATTGAATGTCTACCGGTTTTTGACCTTCGGTAGCCAAAAAAAGAATAACAGCGCATTGATCCTGTTTGGACGCATTTGGTATTAACGTCGCCTTTGTTGACGTTTCAACATTTTTCACACACATTTCGGAAATAAACGAATGCCCCAATAATCCCCATGCCTTCCATAAAACTTACAGCTTAACTCAAAGGGATGGTCTTCAAAAATATCTGAAACTCCATGTCTCAATTCAAATAATCTTGTGAGCATTTATCCTCGTGAGATCCACCTTACTTCCGTTTGTAAAATTAATGTAGTGTGGAGTCTATTCATCTCTTCACACAAGAATTTGAATAGTATGGATTTCGTTGAATTGGCCTTAAAAAATTAACGACATTGATAGATTGATTAAGCACTTTCTTCAAAGAATCTGGTATATATTGGGTTCCAAGGCTTTGTCTGTGAACACTGCAATCACTCAAAAATACATTGCGAGCGACTTATTTGATGCTACCACGTAAACCAGTACAACCGCCTGACATAGATTTTCCACCATCTGTGCAAACACCTCAGTAATTGATCCAATCAATTTTGCTTTCACGGAAACAACACTAAATGCTATTAAATACTCCTTACTCCTTAGTCCTTAGGTCCTCTATTTACTCCTTAGGTCAATTTTAGGCTTCTTGGAAGTCGGAATTTCAAAATTCTTTCTTTATGCACCTCTACAGTATAAGAAAAATCACCCTGCACAATTTAAGCTTCATAGGCCTTGTTGTTCTTGAGATACAGCGACGAGTCAGAGAGTGAGTGGTATTTGGATTCAATCTCAATCTCTCTATATATACACTACCCTACAATAATGGAGCGGACGCCAGAAGATTTGCATAAAATCCGACTACTTGTTTGGGGATGTTTTTCGTGGTATGGCTTGGGATCTTTCCATTTTGTTCATGGTCAATTGAACGCCGGCGCCTATATGAACATTTTGGACAGTCAGGTTCTTCCTACGCTCTGATAATTTTATGGAATGGACGAATGTCACTTCTTGGACGACAACGCTCCGTGTCACGTTTCAGCCTATGTGGAGCAGGGGTATCGAGATAGGGATGTTAAAAGTCTTAACTGGCCTGATCAGAGTCCCTACCTAAACCCCACAGAACAGTTTTGGGACGCGTTAGGACCAGGGAACCACGTACGAAATCTACAGCTACGCTTGTTAACCTGAATTCCATTTTGACCGTAACAGGTTGTTGTGCTTGGGCTCCTATTAGATTTTGGAGTCTGACAAAGGTTCTTCAAGAGCCCTCATTCCCTATGTGTGCTAGGTAGTTAATTGACGTTTTCCGGATTCTAGTCCCTAACTCTTCTAGTCGTGCGGCCACGGTCCAAAGTGATTTGGACATGACAAGATCTTTTTAACCGAGTGCGTCTCAAGCTAAAATGTTTTGTATTTCGAAAGACGTTACCTAGTTCAATTCTAAATCGCAATTTCTACGGCATCTCTCTCTGAAACGCATGCAAAAAGTCATAATCGCTGATGTTCCTCCCTATATCCATCCGTAACAATCGCTTCGGGTCCTATCATCGATAGAAATCTCCTCGATAGCCCCCACCTGTTATTGGGGATCAAATCCCCTCTCCCGAAAGAGAGGAAAAACAGAGCCAATAAGCAATAAGACAAACAAAGGTCTCCGTGTGTTATTCACTTGGAGAGGCATTCTGAGTTTATCTGTAATAGCTCAGGACACAAGGAGCAGGATAATTGCCGGATGGGAAAAGACCGTGCCCTATCTGCGATCAATGGAAGCTCCGTGATTGGGGATGTTTACCCCCCCCCCATACATCGCGGACTTTAATATTCGCGGAGTTTTTGCTCTTCTTCCGTCCTCTTCTCTTCTTAGATCTAGATCTTCGATTAGGGCATAAGCAGGACGAAATATTTATTACATGGGAAATGCTGGTCACAGTTAGAAGGGACCTCGAAGTCAGCGGTTCCCAACCTTTTTTCTCTTCCGTACCCCTCCATTAGACTTTTCTCTCTCTATTAAAAATAAGTTACTGCCACCGCCGCAGGATTGAAAATTCGCTTTTTTTGCTCGATTCTCAGACGGTTTCCCGTGAAAGTACGGATCAGAAATTTGCAAAATTAACATGGTTGATTCAAAATTGTACAGGGAACAAGATGGAGAAGATTTTTTTTCCTGATGTGGCTATTATTCTAGGGCGCATTAAATGTCAAAGTCGAAAAAAGCGAAATTTCTAACACGAATGAGCAAAACTAGAACAAATTTTCAGTTTTCAGACGTGAGGTTTTTCAGAGTACCTCTAAACGTAAATTTTTGAATCTCGCCGAGTTTTTTTAGAAATTTCAATTTGGTTCCTGGTAATATTTTTTTTTAATTCGGAAAAAATCGGGACATTTTTGTTATTTTTTTTGTTAAAACTGTCATATCTATAGCTTATTACTACTAGTTAAATTCGAAAACATCACAGGAAACCTTAGAATGTACTTTCTTACGGTACAATTATTTTTGAAATGGGTTAATAAATAAATTCGATGCTATTAAAAATTGGTCATACAAATTTCGGAATTTTTAGATCGTAATTTCCGATACAAAACTAAAACTGTCGTATATATAGCTTAATACAATTTGTTTAAAGTGTGAAAATACCTCGTGAAAGCTTAGAATTCACTCTTTTTTATGGCATAATTATTTATAAAATTGGTTCATAAATAAATCCGATGTGATGCAAAGTATAATTTCGCGATAGTGTACAAGTTATTCAACACGAAGATGGAACGTTAGATCGTTCTAGCTGACCTTCTGAAAGTCGCTGTGACGTCATGGCCCGTAAAGACGCTTGGGTAGCAATCACCGGGGGTTGGCGAGCATAAGCGAGCAGGGGGTGGATACCTATAGGTATTTACAATTACCCCCTCTCTTCATAACATCCACTTAGTGAAGCGTAGTGGATGAGAAGTGCCAAATCAATAAATACTTCAAATTAAGATGTTATAGAATCGGAACACATTCTAGACCAGGCGAATAAATAAAAAATTAATTCATTATTGTATAAAACATACATTAAAAGACACACGATCAATGAATATAGCTCATAATCTAACAAACTTTCGCACAATATCGTAAAAATACAAAGAACAAATGTTACTTAATGTTATATGAATCTTTACAAATAAATAGCCACACTATCTATTTATATAGAAAAATGTATACGTACATAAAAATATATTAAAATGGTCCTAAGCTGTAATCACAAAAAAATTAAATTTGTGTTATAAGTACATGTAAAACAGGACGAAGTACACAGATCGTTTTATATAACACCACCCGAGACCAACACTGACATTCGGGACATACATCGCAAGACTAACCTTTCAATCTCAGTACAAGTTAAGGAGAAAGACAAAACGAGCGGTATGACTGGTAGCGAGAGGATCTAGCGAGAACTTTCACGTATTTCTTTGTAAATCAAATCTCTATAGCCTATTTTTGTATTTTTATTTAAACTCCTTTTTCTGATGTTTTACGCCATTATCAATAGTATTTTCGCATACCCCTAACCCACGTACCCACCGGGTACCTGTACCACAGGTTGAGAACCGCTCTTCTCATTGGTTTCCACGAGATATTTCGTCCATCAAGATCTGATGAATGATCAATGCTCACTTTATAAATTTTATAATCACTTGTCTCTAAGCCAGGCATTTCCAAAATTTGACCCGTCCATCCCTTGAAGTGTTTCTTTACTTTTTATCGACTCCCTCATTTTTACTATAATGTAACGAACGTTTACTATGTATTTTACTATAACAATGGGATAACCAAAAAAGACGCTTATGTGAGTTTTTAGACCTCCTAACAGTCTTATTTCTGAGCAATGAGCAATATTTAATACACCACGATTCGATTTGCTTCCGCTTCCAATTAGTAGGAGCCATTCGATCTAAGCAAAGGAAATACGTATTCGATCTCTATTATCAAAGGTGACTTAGCTCGGGTGGTATTAGGCGATCAATTTCCATCCCGCTGGAGCAACAAACCGGACTATTTGTGACGGTTTCGGATCAAGCGTCAAGGGATAGATCTGAAGAATACACCACGTCATTTTGAACCACACTCAGATGGCGAAGTCAACCCACTCTCATAAATTCCACACCACGCCAACGTGAGGACATGTGAGGCACGGACAGATTGAAGGGGCACCATCTCCCTTCAGACACGAGGGTCTTGGGTTGGATTGGATGGTCAGATGACGAGGCAACACCTGAATTGGCACCCCACTCTCCAAACTTCTACACCCACCTAACGTGAGGACTTTCGGCTACGACAGATTTAAGTTGCATCAGAAGTCTCTACACCACATGCTTACAAATGCACATGCACTGACCCGGATTCGAAACAGGAACCTTCCGAACTAGAGGCTAACACCTCAACCGCCTTATCGGATAGTCGGCCAAAATATAAAGGAGGATCGCGATACTTTTAAGGTGAAAAGTTTAGCTAGTAAAATAAATGCAATTGAGGCCACGACCGATTGAACGCGCACCATCCCCGCTTTATACACGACGGTCTTTGGATGGATTCAAACTCGCAACTTTCCGGTTACGAACTCATTCAATACACGCAGTGAGGAATGCAACTGACAGGAATCGAAAGCCGCTTACAAATCGCAGGTTGAAAGCGCAGTGGTTATCCCCACTCGAATCTTGGTGATGGATCCCGGTAAGTAAGTATTTTAATTAAAGTCGCACTGGAGCAACACCACGTGTTATTGGTTCGGGCTCAAACCCAATGGGAATGATCCGGGTACTAGACCACGTCATTTTGAACCATGCTCAGATTGCGAGGTAACACCGGAGCTGACACTGCACTCTCCAAACTTCTATACCACGCACCGTGAGGATATTTGGGGTCATGGTAGATTAAACGTGCACCAACTCCCTTATTACACCATGGTCTGTGGTTGAATCGGAACTCGCCACCCACCGGTTGCTAATCCGTTACTCTTCCAACCGGGCTACTGTCTACCAACCGGTCGAGGGGTTAATCTTTAGAGGAAGGTTCCTGGTTCGAATTCGGGTCAGTTTATGGTTGTTTGTGAGCGTATGATGTAGAAGCGGCTGATGCACCTTAAATCTGTCGTGGCTGAAAGTCCTCACGTTGGGTTGGTGTGATAGTTTGCAGAGAGGGGTGCCAGCTCGGGTGTTGCCTCGTCATCTGACCGTGGTTCAAAATGACGTGGTGTTGTCTTCGGAACTTTCCTAAGGGGGATTGATCCCGGACCGCTGTCAATAGCCCGTTATGCTGCTCTAGTACGACGGTAATTAAAATGACCGTGATTCAAAATGACGAGGTGTAGTCCTCGAATCTTTCCCTTCAGAGTGGCGTATTCCCCGGAGGCCATTGTAGCTCGGTTGGAAGAGTAAAAAACTAGCAACCGGAGTGTTGAGAGTTCAAATCCAACCAAAGACCATTTTGTACCAAGAAAAACCGGTGCACGTTAAATCTGTGGTGGGGTCAAATGCCCCTTTCACCCCCCCCCCGTTAACGCGGAGTGGAAGTTTGGAGAGTGAGGTACGAGCTCAGGTGTTGCCTCGTCATCTTACCGTGGTTCAAAGTGATGTGCTATCCTCGGTTCTTTGGGGCTGATACCGGATCGTCACCAATCGTCGAAAGTTTTGACGTTAGGTTGGTGAGGAAGTTTAGAGAGTGGGATGCCAGCTCGAGTGTTGCCTCGTCATCAGACCGTGGTTCAAAATAATGTGGTGTTATCCTCGGACCTTTCCCTCAGGGGATTAATCCCGGACCGTCGTCAATAGCCCGTTGTGTTGCTCTAGTACGAGGTTAATTAATTACCATTACCAAATCCATACAAAGTTTCTGACCGCAACGTAACACAATAAATATACCACATGCTCTCCAAGACTTTTTTTTCTCTTGCTGAATCTTAACACCAGCATCGCGACAGCACAGGGCAAGACACCGAGCTGTAATCTTACGACTCCAAAATTTAAAAACAACTGAACTGCTCTAAACCGCGACCCCATCCAAAAGGATTAAAAAAGACACCTGACAAGGGGGAAGGGGGGAATTCTTCGAGGACGTCTCCGGCGGAATCCGAAAGGTCCCGAACCATCTTTTTCGCAAAGGAAAAGGGTTCCTCAAAGACAGCCTCGAATCATAATCTCCAGTGCTTAAAACTCATTACCTCGTCTGTTCAGCATCCGGGACCCCAATCCCATTTAAGTCTCGACTCTGACACCCCCCCCCCTTCTAGAGACTAGGGGGTTGACATGGAGAGAAGGGGGGGTTCTAAAAAATTTCTTCAAAAGATTTCAATCCTCCCTTTTATTCTAGTTGTCGGGGTGGTGAAAGGATGTTGCCAAGGAAAGCTCTTCATTAGTAATTTAAATTCGTTAAGACTAGGAAAGGGAGTTTCAGAAATTGCCACTCATTAGAGAGTTTTGGGAATTGCCGATGGCATCATTTTCAGGATTAAGAGCACAACGGAATATCGTTTCTTTTTTTTTCTTCCATTTTCCCGAACATTCTGGGATTTTGCTTTTTTGGGGGGGATATGAAACGTCTTCTTCAATTTATTCCGGGGTTTGAAATCTTGTGCGGCCTTTTTCTTCAGAGGTGTTTGTGTTAGGACAAGTTCACTGAAAGAGCCCAGATTGAAGGAATAACGCTTCTTGCGCACGTTCTTGTCTTGTTTAAATTAACAATCACTAGGTAGGTAGCTAATTAACGTCGTTCTGGAGCAATACAGTGAGCTATGGGTTATGGGCGACGGTCTGGGATCAATCCCTAAGGGAAAAATCGATGGACAACGTGTCGTAAATTCGAAACACGGGCAGATGATGAGGTGAACACCTGGGCAGGCACACCTCTCTTCAAACCTCCACACCACACCAAAAAAGACAATCCAGGCATAAACAGATTGAACGTGCACCAGTCCCCCTGTACAGTTTGGCTCGACCCAGTTTCAAACTCGCAACCCTCCGGTTCCTCCGGGTAGCTCTTTGAACTAGGTTACCGCGGACCAACAATCACTAGAAGACTAGAATTTGTATTTGATATCGTATATGGGCTGGTTGGAATCAAGCTTACAAATACCACACGAATCGTAGTCGAAAAGTACCTGTAATCTGTAGGCGATGTGTGCAAGTTCGATTTCTCCATGGGTTGTATTTCTCTATTTTTGTGTCAGTACAACTTTCATTATGTATACCTTGTGACGACTGGAAAAAGACGATAGCATGCGTACCTTTTGTTCCGAAGTTTTTTTTAGCGCCACAACCGGTCGGTCTCGTATTATCGCATCTGCGATTTCGATCACCCTAGACTAGAAAACAAGTTGCATTCACCTAAATTATATTGGGCCTTCCACGAGAAAGAGGCAGACGGGTCACACTAAAAGAACACGTGTGTTTACAGTTCTGTGGTCACTCGGGCCAGAAAGACATTAAAACTGTCTCAGGATCGGTATGGAATCTGACTTCTTGCTCTGCCTGTCACATACGTTCTTATTTCAAGATCCAAGGAAATGGCTGGCGGGTGTGGAGTTGACACCCCTTAATGTTGCAGGTGTCATTGAAAAACACCAGAATGAACATTCCTAGAGGGAGACAGCCCCGCCCCGAGGAAACGAAACCGGGGAGACGAGACGAGGAAGCCATTGGTGCAAAGGGGTGAAGGAAAAGCTCTCCATAGACGGCTATGCGGTGAAATTTGAACACCTTTAAAAATATATATATATCCGTGAAGAAAACTTGTTGTTTCTTTATGATCGTTCGTTCATTGAATGTTCCATGTACATATTGTATATAGTCTTCCTATTGTTAATCGAGACTTTTCAAGTGGTAATAAGTAGTAGGGTATACAGCTGAATCTGACTCCAATTTATCACTGTGGTGCAAAAACGCCACAGTATGTCCGTCTATTACTTCTTGGCATTGCTTGTCTCAAGTATCACGCAGTTTAGCCAAATATGACCCGCGGCTTGAAAATTCAAAGCAACCAGCCTACCAAGTTGAAAACCAACCTGAGTTAATCAAAGTATTATCCGCGTTTCTCTATTGGAAATGGCATTACGAAGACATTCGCCTCGACAGTTTTATGGCGTCCCTCTCCATCCTTCAACATTTCAGTGCTCGAAATATCAGGCAAACTATCCTTCTGACACCCCTGGGGTCGTCGGTAGCTTAGAGACAATCGAGACGACACTACGGCATCCGATGGCAGGCAGGGAAGTTATTAACGTAGCACTGGCACAACACAACGGGCTATTGGCTCTCCGGTATCCATCCCAAACCGGGAAAGAACCGAGGACAATGCCACGTCAAATTTGTAAGGTTCGCCATCATCTTACAACAACTAAAGCACCAATTTGGCAACCCAACATAGAAAGCGTCGAGATGGCAACCCAAAAACAAGGGAACGAATAGGTGAGTAGCGAAGAAAAAGGACCGGAGATAGGTAACGAGATCAGTATTATTGTGTGTGAGGAGAAATTAATATTAATAACGCCTATCCAAATGCAATTGTTACCTTGTTGTCTATATGTAATCTACGTGATGTGATCGTTTAAATTTATAAAATGTAATTTATAACGGAACTTTAGCTCTGTATTCATCGAATCTTTTAATGAACTTCATTCGACGGAGATCACAACAACCAACTATCGGCCTCGGAGCAGGATTAAATTGAACCACTATCAGATGACGAGGAAACATCTGAGCTGGCACCCCACTCTGCAAACTTTCGCACGTCACATCTTACAAAAATTGTCAGGATATTTGAGGACACAACAGATTGAACGTGCACCAGCCTCCTTTGTACACGATGGTCTGTATTCGTCCGGTTATATGGAGTGTACGGATGAAGACCAGCCACTTCCAGAAATTAGCGCAGACATCGAAACCGCCTAGCGGGCCCTAATGAACAGAGCACTACAATGGCAGAGTATGCACTCCTGCGGATTAGCCGACCTATAGGCAAGGATACTGGGGTATCTATTGCGATTCCAACCTCAATGGCCTGACCGAGAGAGCGGCCCTAATTACGCCCCGGAACACAATGGTGCTCTGCCCATGATGGGCAGCTCATCGCGCCAATTAAGGGGGAGATACCCCGCACAATGTGCATCGCGCGCCAAATGCGCATTTGTGTGCAGCTGAGTCCGCAAGGAACACAGTCTGCGCCCTTCTCGCAGGACTGAATCATCCCGTGTTCTGGACAACTGCTGCTTACGACTTCCAACAGGTGGAAAGAGGGAGGCTCTCGAGTGGGCAGTGCTGCAAAAGCGGGGTATTATGCGGACAGGATAACGGTGTAATTGACCGGGGCTGTTGCTTCGGTGTATTGCGGGGTCGAACACAATGGATACGCTGCAGGATTTCGGTGCTATGATGATTCTTCCCTTTCTCTTATACTCTCTAGATCTTCTATGCTAGTCCTTTTCTTTATCCTACACTCTCTAGATGCTCTATGATGGTCCCTTCCCTCCTCTTACACCCATTAGATGCTCTGTGGTGGTCTTTTCCCTTCTCTTACACCCATTACATGCTGTACGGTGGTCCTTTCCTTTCTCATACACTCTCTAGTTGCTCTATGGTGGTCCTTTCCATTCTCTTACACTCTCTAGTTGCTCTCCTAGTGGTCCTTTCCCTCCTATTACACCCATTAGATGATCTATGGTGGTCCTTTCCTTTCTTTTACACTCTCTAGTTGCTCCCCTAGCGGTCCTTTCCTTCCTCTTACACCCATTAGAGGCTCTATGGTGGTCCTTTCCTTTCTTTTACACTCTCTAGTTGCTCTCCTAGCGGTCCATTCCCTCCTCTTACACCCATTAGATGCTCTATGGTGGTCCTTTCCATTCTCTTACACTCTCTAGATGCTCTATGGTGGTCCTTCCCTTCTCTTATAATTTAGAGATCAGTGATTCTCAGACTTTTTGAAGTCGTAGCATATTTGAAGTTCTTACAAAAATCGTCGGCGCACCACACAAAATACTAAGAAATAAGATACAAAAAGTAAAGAAATATAGATATAATCATTAACAATAGAAATGACCAGAGACTGAACTTCTGAAGAATGGGCCTTTCGATGGGATAAAGGATTTTATTCAGAATGGGCCATTAAGTGGGGTGGCCCAAAGGGTTCTACAGAATGGACCAATAGGTGAGACAAAGTATTTTAATCTGCAGAATGGGCCAATAGATGACCAAAACGATTCTATCCCAAGAAAAGACCAACGGAGTCTTTCTAAAGATTGAACGAATTCCACGGATTCTTTCAAAAGATGCATCAAGGGTGCTGAGGGATAAAAGCAACATCGCAGGGTTAAAGACAAGTGTACTCTTTCAATTAATAAGCAGGACACAGAGAGTAAAGGAAGGACGCAGGTATCACTCGCACTCAGGAATCGACCCCAAAATAAAAAATACGGAGCGTCTGTTGCGAAGGAGACCACTCCGCCAAATTGAAAGAGACGAGTGTTGTGACGGTCAGACATTTCTCTTTCCGAGAGAGATCTTGGCCTCCCTTTTCTTTGACACCTCGCCCTTTTGTTGTAGCTCTTTTCTAAAGCCAAGCGCAACGTTCCATGATGAATAATACAAGGTGTCCAGAAGAGATGGCTCAACAATCACAAAACTGTATCACGGAAGATATTTATTAGGGGATTCGAGTTTTTGTCTCGCCATGACAAAAAACCATCCACCTGATCAAAATAATAAATGACCGGCATCTTCGGAAAGTCAGGAAATATCAGGAACTGTCAACGATGAGAGAGAAAGAGAGTGGATTGAACAGAATTTTAAGGCGTAAGGGTCATGTTTGGCCATGCAGCGCCAAGTAAGAAATAAAAAATATTAACAACTTTTTTTAAAACTACGTTGAGGAATGGGTCGTATTGACTATTTCCCTTCGTGCAGCCCATTATAAACTAGGGATGCGACATCGACAGCAAAACATCGATATTTGAAACATCGATGTTCAAAATTAAAACATCGATGTTGATAATACATCGACCCAAAAACATCGATGTTTTTAAAATTCAGTGTATTTAAACTTTTTCCCCCATTTCTTAAAACTGGTTTAGCAACTTGTGATGCTAACATCGACAGCAAAACATCGATGTTTTGAAACATCGATGTTCAAAACTAAAGCATCGATGTTGATAATACATCGCCACCAAACCATCGATGTTTTTAAAATTCAGTGTATTTAAACTTGTTTCCCCATTTCTTAAAGCTGATTTAGCAACTAGTGATGCGACATAGGCTCCAATCCATCGATGTTTTTTTCTAAAACATCAATGTTTAGAAAACATCGACATCAATGTCGTATCTCTACTTTTCAGACTCTTCATTCTTGGTCACTTAGGTCTAAAAGTATGTTCAATTTGCTGATTATAAAAATTATACTACTTGGTTATTTTTTAAATTTTTATACCGGTACTTTTTTCAGTTAAAAATAAAACATCGACAACGTAAAAACATCGACACGTATAAACATCGATGTTACAAAAACATCGACCCCAATACATTGATGTTAACTATATCGATGTTTTTTAAAAAACATCGATGTTTCGAAGACATCGATGTCGCATCTCTATTATAAATTAGCCTATGAAATATAGTTATCAAGAGGTAGAACATTAAAATTTGAGCACAACCTGTCAAGTGGCTAAAATTCATAGTCTCTCCAGTGGAACACAGAGGGCAGTCAGGAATGTGTTTCACGCCAATCTGGTGGAAATGTCCTTGGAAATAGTCATGTCCGTTTAAAATTCTGAAGTTGGCCGAAAAGATTCGTCTGGGGAGAGATCCATTGGGACTGAATTACAGAATAGGCTTTCCCAGATTTTATCCTTAGCACACACAATGAAAGTTTTAATAACACAGAAGAGTTAATTAACGCCGTACTGGAGCACTAGAACGGGCTATTAGCGACCGTCCGGGATCCATACCGATGGGAAAGGTACGAGGACGACCCCTCGCCATTTTGAACCACGGTCACAAGATGAGGTAACATCAGAGCTGGTAACTCACTCTCTTTAAACAAGAAATGTATGTTTTCAATGAATTATCATAAATCACAGTCGTCATAAGAGACAAAATTGACTGAGAAAAATACGAGTTTACTAAAAACTTGTTTTTATAAGAGTATGTATTGAAATTTACTAAAAAAATTGTATTTGCTAAAACTAAATCGTTTTCATTAACCTCTGTTGTATTTTGTACTTAAAATGAAATTTTCTCAACATCAGTTTTTTTGCAATTTTACCCATGTTTAAAGTACTAAGGCTTTGTGATATATGCACTTAGATTTACACTGTTTATCGAGAGACACAGGGAGAGCTTTTTTGCATAAATAGTTCAGAAAAATCCATAAGCATAAAAAATTGGAAATTTTTTATAGAAAATAAACATATGAGTAAAATATATATATTTTTTTATGAAAACTCATTAATAGGTTTTAGAAATTCTCTCGCTAGGTCTTTTACATATACTATAACAATATTGTAAAAATTTATTTTATACCAAACTATCGAAAATTCACGCAGGAGTAGAGTTTATAATAAATGTGTATATAAGCTTAAAAAACATCAAAATCGTAATATAAAATATATTTACAAATAAAAATTGATTTTTGTTTAAAAATGTGTGTTTAAATTTCACTAAAAACTAGGTTAGGTAAAGTGAATAACAAACATTTTGGGATTTTTCTGACGGGTCTTCCTTAATTTCCACGTCACACCAACGTGATAATCGTTTGAACGTGCACCAGCCCCCATGTACACGACGGCCTTTGGTTGGATTCGAACTGACAACCCTCCGGTTGGTAATCCGTTAATCTTCCAGACCCTCAAACATAAATAGAAAGAAAAGGGTGTTAATTCTAAAAAGCGAACCTACTACAGATCAGTGTAACTGAATATGAGTAATTTTTAATAGCAGAAAAGTTTATCTGAAAAATGCCACTTAAATGAAGAAAACGTTGAAAGTTCTTATTCACCAACGTTTCCGATTTAGATTCCTATACATGAAATGATACTAAACATTATTTTCAAAACAGAATAGTCCCTTAGTATTCCAGAATGCAACCACTTTTTTCTCCTCTTGATTCCACTAGTCTTTGCTTCTTCATCCCAGGACATCCTTATCACCTTTCGAACTTCCCTACCTCGTTAACCGTGGCTTTAAACAGATCCGCTCGACTAAGTGGTTCTGTTCTTCCTTCATGATCGCCGATGCTTTCCACCACAACACTTGAGGCACGTGCTACTCCGATAGAACTCCCTCCCCCAACAAACTTTCTTAATAAGACTAATCCAATAATCGCTCTCTAAATCCTTAATCCCTAGCGGATTCTTTTTTGAAATTTAGTTGCGTGTACAGGAATATCACGCGTAGCACCCCTTAACACTCTTAGGGTTTTCAACGAGATTTCTCATCTTCAAAATATTTTCGATCAAGGTGGGGTTAGTGTTCTTCTAATGACGAGATATCTCGTCCATCGAGATGAGACCGGTTTAACGAATGACGAAATATCTCGTCCCCCAACCTGTTTCTTGTCAATTAGATCTGATCAATCTTCTTCAAATGACGAGAGATGACAAGATTGTAATGGACGTGATATTTCGCTTAGCTAGTCAGTATGGCTAATGACGAGATATCTCGTCAAAACAGCCACCAAGTGGGTTAATAACGAGATACCTCAACGAAACAACCACCAGGTGGGTTAATGACGAGATATCTCGGCGAAACAACCACCAGGTGGGTTAATAACGAGATATCTCGACGAAACAACCACCAAGTGGGTTAATAACGAGATATCTCGACGAAACAACCACCAAGTGGGTTAATGACGAGATATCTCGACGATAAAAACACCAGGTGGGTTAATGACGAGATATCTCGACGAAACAACCACCAAGTGGGTTAATAACGAGATATCTCGACGAAACAACCACCAAGTGGGTTAATAACGAGATACCTCAACGAAACAACCACCAGGTGGGTTAATGACGAGATATCTCGGCGAAACAACCACCAGGTGGGTTAATAACGAGATATCTCGACGAAACAACCACCAAGTGGGTTAATAACGAGATATCTCGACGAAACAACCACCAAGTGGGTTAATGACGAGATATCTCGACGATAAAAACACCAGGTGGGTTAATGACGAGATATCTCGACGAAACAACCACCAAGTGGGTTAATACCGAGATATCTCGACGAAACAACCAACAGGATTGCGTCAAAGCAAGCTTGTTTCAGAAATACAATTGAATAAATAATCGACAATTTTTAATTAACGCTAAAAGAAACACAACGGGTTATTGACGACGGTCCGGGATCAATCGCCTAAGGGAAAGATCCGAGGACCACACCTCGTCATTTTGAACCACGGTTAGATGACGAGGTAATACCTGAGTTGGCATCCCACTCTGCGCACTTCCATATCCACCCAATGTGAGGAATTTCGGCCACGACAGATCTAAGGTGCACATGCCTCCTTTACAACATACGCTTACAAACATCCATGCACTGACCCGGAACCAGGAACTTCCTATCTAGAGGCTATACAATTGAAAGGGGCACATAAAAATTGACTTACAGTTTGACTTCTTGATTACAACGAAACAATCGCTTTGGGGAATCTTTCTTGCTTTCCATTCAGAAGTTTTCAAGCATAGCTGAACTGAAAATAGAAATAAAAGCTTGCACGATATCTCAACCGAAATGCATCATTTTAAAGACCATTATTCACATTAGAATTGATTGTGCGAATTATTGATGATTGTTGAGGCTTTAAAATCCTACACATAATTTGCTTTAACCTAAATCGTGGTAGAGCTTACCACAACATGACTGTATAATTAAGTAACTTTAGATTTATGCGTAGGATGTAACACATACCAGTCGTTTTCCTCATAAACCAGGTGCCGCGGTAGCCCAATTGGTAGCGTCGTAGAAAAGCAACCCGAGAGTAGCCAGTTCAAAACTACGTTCAATAAAAGAACAATTTGCACGTGGGGGTTTGCACGTTAATTCAACTACTGGACTGCCTCTTCATAAAATATATCCAGCGAAAAAAAAATCGGGAGTCAAATTTAATTTCCAAGTTATAATCAAATTAAGACCAACTATTCATCTCCATCTCTGAACGTTTTTTATTGTCCTTTTTCACGCACGCAATCATGTCACGAGCAGTAGAAGGTCCATAATTCATTGGTTCAGAACGACACAAATTTTACTTAACTGCTGTTTGAAGACTATTAGTGCTTGGAAAAATAGAAATAAAATAATTACAAGCATTTTGAGTGCTTGTTTTTAATTTTAAACAAATCACAATATGCGAATGCACATATGGACATTGAAGCTGCAGATCTATTGGCAAAGGAAGCCAGAGAATTAAATGCTGAACTGTCTCAATAACTCTTACGAACGCTAATGTTTTGTTAAAATGCAAACTCCTATCGCAAAAAATGAATTTTTACGCTGCGACGTTTCGATTTTTTCAAGTGTCCAGGAACGGCTCTTTCCCCCTGCATATGTCCGTTACCTAATTATCCAACTTGAGCCATAGAGCATTGAGTAGCATTTACGACTGACACTTTCCTTTCATGGTATTGTGTGGCGAGCGACCTTCTGCCTTTCCTCCAAAGCGTTCACACCACACGGTCGACTGGGTAGGGTACCGAACAAAAGGAGGGACCTTCTAGAAGGTCAGTCGCTGACAGCTCGCAAATGGTGATTGACGCCACTTGTAACATTCCTGTAAAGGGGGATAATATTCATAGCTATATACAAAGCATACATAGCTGTAAGGACAGCTGTAAAGGGGAATAACATTCACCGAACACAGATCGATTCCATGTCGCTAGTGTAGACGAAATTGTAGTGGTTTTGTCTGCCGCAGCATAAAGGTTAATTAAATACCCACCTATCCAAACACATCGCATCTTTTTCCGACTCTTCCAATCAAGCGAGCCGAACAAACACTTTTTCACGCGGACAAACTTCCAGAAACATTTCAGATTATTAACGCCCTTTTTTTTATCCGCACGACAAGTAAACAATGCGGCGACAGAGAGATCTCAATAATATGTCATCGAACTTTTTTCCCCCGACTTCAGCCCTCGAGTAGAACGTTTTTTCTGTCACAAAAGGTAAAAAAACCAGAACTAAACGGGACGAAAAAAAAGAAAGCCTAAGTAACGCGAATTCCTACATCGCATCTGCATTGAAAGGTATCAAAAGAAATCAGGAAGAAAAAACGTAGAGATGTAAGAAAGAAAAGAGTTGCCAGATAGAGAAAGAGAGCAACAAAAAAAAAAGAGGGGAGAACCCCAGTAAGAGCGAGCTCATCGTCCGGATCGATGCCATCCGAACTTCGCAAATAAACAAATAAGCGAACTGGGGTGTGGGGGTGGAAGAAGGAATAGGAACAAACGAACAAGCAGAAGGAAAATCAATTTCCCGTCAGGTGCGAAGTGGAATATTCGGAACAGAAAATCAGTTCTCGAATCGATGCGTTTCTGCCATTGTTCGATTATTTATTTTCGGGGTTATTTATTTTATTTTAAACATCATGGGGTGGCTGCTGCCACCCGGGGGTGGTGGGAATAAATGAAATCATTTGCTCGCGCAGGTAGGCTCTCACTCCTTTGATGCATGCGGCCTTTGGGGGGTTCGGGAGGGGAGGATGTTCCACGGGGGAGGGGGTGGCTCGAGTAAGTAACGCGAGTTCGCGGCGCTTTTCTTTTTCTTCTGATAAATGACGACGATCGAAGTCTTTGTGAGCTGAGGTGAGTTGTTCGCTTCCTAATGGCGAAAGAAAAACAATAGATTTTGGGATGATAAATGCAGAGGAATGTTGGTTTGAAAACATCCTTAAAATGACCACGATGACTTAAGAGCGCTGCGTTAAAAATACAGACCTGTCAAACACCGTTGCTTAGAAGGGAGCCTGTGCACGTTCAATCTGTAGTACCCATCAATGTCCTTATGATGGCATGGTGTGGTTGGTATGGTAGGTATTTTTACCCAACGTGGCACTCGTGCAACATAACGGGCTATTGACGATGGTCAGGGATCAAAATGAAAGGGAAATATCTGAGGACTACGCTACGCAATTTTGAACGACCACAGTCAGATTACGAAGTCACACCTGAGGTGCCACCTCACCTCTCTACATTTCCACACCACATCAACATGAAGACATTTGAGGTCACGGCATATTATACTTGCACCAGCACCCTTTGTGCACGACAGGTTTTGGCTGGATTCGAACTCAACCCTCCAGTAGCTTATCCGTTACTCTACCAACCAGGTTGCCGACCAACCGGACTGGTGGTTAAGGTGTTAGCTTCTAGATAGGAAGGTTCCTGGTTCGAATCAGTGCATGGATGTTTGTAAGCGTATGGTGTAGAGGCGGCGAGTGCACCTTAAATCTGTCGTGCCGAAAGTCCTCACGTTGGGTGGGTGTGGAAATTTGGAGAGTGGGGTGCCAGCTCAGGTGTTGACCCAGTCATCTGACCGTGGCTCAAAATGACGAGGCGTAATTGCATCTCTCTTCAGGATAGATCCCAGACCGTGGCCCCAATAGCCCATTGTGTTGCTTCAGTGCGTCGTTAACTAACTACATGCTTATTTAATGGTGACTTAAATAACCCAACGGCAGACTGTTACGTCATTTAACCGGGATTCCTAAAGAGTTGAATGCAAATTTTTAAGACAGCCTTTAAAGTCAAGGAGGAAATGAAGGACTTAGTAAAGGAAACATTTCCAAGTGAGTGGGAGTCTGACACCTGCTAGATTATGTAACAGGCTCATCGTCGCTTTCTGAGTCTTGGAGCCTAATTATCCTGTAGAGTCGGCTGTGGTAGGCGAATAAATTTTACGAAAATGAAGGAACGAAATTTTAGACAGGTATGGTGGAGTTTGGTATTTAATAGTTTACGGACGGTTAGAACGAGTTGCACATTTGAATGGTTCCATAAACTGATCCAGGGGAGTGGGACGGAGACGTCATATATCCTTGAATTCATTTTAGCTAAGTATATTAAGGAGCATAAATTGTTCCTCGTTTGATATTTCAATGTTAAGGGCCGACCAACCGGTATAGTGGTTAAGGTGTTAACCTCTTGATCGGAAGGTTCCTGGTTCGAAGCCGGGTCCGGGCATGGATGTTTGTAAGCGTATGGTGTAGAGTCGGCTGGTGCACCTTAAATCTGTCGTGGATGAAAGTCCTCACGTTGGGTTGGCGTGGAAATTTGGAGAGTCGGGTGCTAGCTCAGGTGTTGCTTCGTCATCTGACCGTAGTTCAAAATGTCGAGGTGTTATCCTCGTATCTTTCCCTTAAGGGATTGATCCCGGACCGTCGTCGATAGCTCGTTGTGTTGCTCTAGTACGACGTTAACTAATAATTACCAATTACCATTTACCGATGTTAAGGAATGATTGAGACAGGCGAACAGACACTATAAATCTCATCGGCTAAACAAATAATTTTTTTAAGACCTAAAAACTTGGTAGGTTGTGTCGAGGACAGAAACCGCAGTTTCGTCGTGAATACTCGGTAAGTATTTTAATTTACACCGCACTGGAGCAATTTCACAGGCTATTAGTGACGGTCCGGGATTAGCCCCAAAGGACTGAGGACACCTCGTCAATTTGAACCACGGTCAGATAAAGAGGCGACATCTGAGCTGGCAGATCACTTTCCAAACTTCCACACAGCGTCAACGTGGGGGCATTTGAACCCACCAGATTGAACGTGCACATGTACCTCTTGGTTCAAGAGGGTCTTGGGTTGGATTTGAACTCACAACACTTCGGTTGCTAGTTCCAACCGGGCTGCAGTGGCGTTCGGTCGATACTCCACTCCGAAAGGAAATATTGGAGGACAACACCTCGTCTTTTTACTGTAAGGTAATTTTAATTACCGTCGTACTAGAGCGCTATAACTGGCTATTGACGACGGTCTGGGATCAATCCCCTGAGGGAAAGTACCGAGGACTACACAACGTCATTTTGAACCGCGGTCAGATGACGAGGCAACACCTGAGCAGGCACTCCACTTCCCAAACATCTGGTTTTTCAACGTTCGGCGACGCTGCCGCAACGCAAGTGTGGTCTGAGATACATTAGATACATTAGAGTAGTGCACACTTGCGTCCGGCGCTGCTGCGGCAACATACGGTCGACTTGTGTACATTTTGTACCACAGTTCCCCACGGCGCCGCAGCTCACCGCACACGCTTCTCCGGTCTGAAGTACCGGAAGTACTTTTCATAAATAAATGGAATATAAATAATAATTAATAAATAGTTGTATCCAGTAACGTCAATTTTGTTTCAAAATACATCTCTTTTACACCAAATAAGTGAAATAAACACGTTTTTTTCGATAGAATATTGATCACAAATGGCGCGAAATGAGTACATACGTCATTTTACGGTGATGTGTGCATAGTTAGGCATCGGTGCCGCAGCGGTTCCGCACGTTGAAAAACCGGATGTGTGCACCGGGCCTAAAAATGGTTACGCAAAAAACGTGTCGATGAATGCAGGCGAATCAAAAGTGTGTGATCCATAAAGTTTGTTCGAGTCAAAAAGAAAGCCCCCTCCTCAATATTCCCGTCGTTTGAATACGAATTCAACAAGCGAGTAAAGAGCATAAGAGGGGATGAGAGAAATCGGAACTTGAAGAGAGATGACAAGTGCCTTTAAATCCCGACGGGTACGCACCACTCACCCCTCCTGCGCAGGAAGAGTGAGTGGAGTGAAGTAAACAAGCGAATACGAGCATCATTTTACAAACGATTCGAGACGGGTATGTTTTATGGACAGCAATAAAAAAAACTCACCCGTTACGACATCTTTACACGCACCCACACAAACGAGACGACCCTCCGAAATCACCCCTCTCCGGTTCCTTTGACAAACGATCCGCTGTCCGGCAACTCACCCCCCCCCTGAAAAAAGACTTCAAACCGCGGTTAACGAAAATCCAAATCGCAGACGATTTCAACCACCCAGTTCCCATCATCGTTAGGCAGGAGGTGGAACAAGCCTATTTTTTATTCATAACTCTCAACCCCGTAGTAAAACATCGTTTGCGTGATTTCTGAGCCTCATATTTCGACGTAACGACGCCGCGGTTATCGTTTGCATCGTTCCTTAAAAACCCCAGACGACACTCGCATTTACCCGTTCTTTATGAAGCCGGGGGGGGAGCGAAAGAAATAACGAACTCGACGACAACTGCAAGAGGACACCGGGAAACAGATCGTCCCGTTTCGAGTCATCCCCTCCCCCACCCGCGAAGCCATTATTTAACTCCACCCCCGATAAATAAATGGCGGAGTAACAACAAACAATACCCCTCTAAAGCACTGCGGTTGCAGTTTACTTAAATATGCAAATTGTTCCTCGAGCGATGATACTCAGTTTGGAGTTAAATTATACGCTGTGTTATCCAGAGTCCTTCATCCGGATTTGGGGTGGAGAGAATAGATTATCGTTCCTTTTTGTGCGTTCTTTTGTTCCGAAAAAGGATTGCGGGATCTCGTTAAGTGACAGAGAAATTCGAGACCACTTGCTCCTTTTTTAATTTCAGGCCGCGCTTGATACTCTCGAAGGGAGGTGAGGCCCAGGCACAGTTTCAGCAGGGGAGATTCAATTTGCTCGCCTATGAATGATTCGCGAATAAATAGTACTCGCGTGGATCCTTTTCGGCAAAAGAGGAAACTTGAAACTGAACAGAAGATTCATTACTTGGCAAAAGAAAGAGAACACACTTAACATTTATTGATGTGATATTTTAGTTAACGTCTCACTGGAGCAACACGACGGGGTATTGGCGACAGTCCAGGAAAGATCCGAGGAAATACCACTTTATTTTGAACCGCGGTCAAATGACGAGGTTCTGGCACCCTGCTCTCCAAACTTCCACACCTTTACAAACGTGAGGACATTGGAGGTTACGACAATTTGAACGTGCACCAGCCCCCTTGTACCCCACGGTCCGGTTGGATTTGAGCTACTCTTCTTCCATCCGGACTATCGCGACCTCGGCCATTTTCTAGAATCGACAGTCTATTCTGAACTTCATCTTGATATGTTGTCATTTCTCATTGATTTGTTGTATTTTCTCATTGATTTGTTGTCATTTCTCATTGATTTGTTGTCATTTCTCATTGATTTGTTGTCATTTCTCATTGATTTGTTGTCATTTCTCATTGATTTGTTGTCATTCCTCATTGATTTGTTGTCATTTCTCATTGATTTGTTGTCATTTCTCATTGATTTGTTGTCATTTCTCATTGATTTGTTGTCATTTCTCATTGATTTGTTGTCATTTCTCATTGATTTGTTGTCATTTCTCATTGATTTGTTGTCATTTCTCATTGATTTGTTGTCATTTCTCATTGATTTGTTGTCATTTCTCATTGATATGTTGTCATTTCTCATTGATTTGTTGTCATTTCTCATTGATTTGTTGTCATTTCTCATTGATATGTTGTCATTCCTCATTGATTTGTTGTCATTTCTCATTGATTTGTTGTCATTTCTCATTGATTTGTTGTCATTTCTCATTGATATGTTGTCATTTCTCATTGATTTGTTGTCATTTCTCATTGATTTGTTGTCATTTCTCATTGATATGTTGTCATTCCTCATTAATTTGTTGTCATTCCTCATTGATTTGTTGTCATTTCTCATTGATATGTTGTCATTTTTTAAGTACCATCAAACTTCTATCTACACAGATCAATATATTGTCAGGTAAGATTGATTGGATACATGTACAAGTCACGCATCTAAAGAAGATTTGAAAATAGTTGTAGCCATTTCTTAAAATCTCATCAGGCGAAAAAATATGAGAGTGGACAGTGCAATTCAGATCAATTTGGAGGTTGAGAGTGTTTAAGGCTTCATGAGATAATTTAGTTTACATTATTTAGTCTACATACTGACAACACTACTCAAGAAATTATTGTTCTGAAATCGTTCTACACGTATCTCGAGTGATCACGTGACTCGTCACCGTATGCCTGTATTTATAGTTGATGAGTCAGTCGCATATCTATATGGCAATGAACAGGTGGCCCAGTTGGCTAAGTCTAGATCCCAGTTGCCCCAACCTAAGTCCCTTTTCACCTCTACGCAACGTCAAGAGTCTAATAGGCTAGTCCTTAAAGACTAACACTCTCAATCTACAAAGAGATGTCCTCAGTAGGGATGCGAAATCGACAGCAAAACATCAATGTTCAAAATTAAAACATCGATGTGGATAATACAGTGACCAAAAACAATCGATATTTTTAAACATCATCGATGTTTTTAAAAATCAGTGTATTTAAACTCCCCCCCCCCCATTTCTTAAAACTGGTTTAGCAACTTCAAACATTAATGTTCGCTGGAGGGGGAAGATTTATTTTGTCATTTACCGTGTTCAATAATTTTTTTTAACTGTCAAAACGAAGTCACAAAAATTTCATAAGAGCAATAAACAAATCTTTTATTTTCAAATTTAATAATATAAGAAAATATTTACAACAATGTGACACAGGTACTACTAACTATAAGTATAAATAGGTAGGTACATAACAATAATTATTGTTAGTTATTATTAATTATTCATCAACTCTTATGAAGGAAAACAGGCCTATAGTTATTATATGCCCCAATATTTGTTTTTTACAGTTTGTAAAAAAATAAATTAGTTAAATTTGTCCACCTTAAGCCGACTTCTTTTATCACTCACTATCAAATCAGTTAGGGAAAAAAACTCTTTCTGATGGGACGGATGTCGCCATCACAGACAAATACTTAGTGCCACGGTTATTTTTCTTCATTTTTACTAGGGTGCTGTTTTCATTCAAAAATAAAACATCGACAACGTAAAAACATCGACAAGTATAAACATCAATGTTAAAAAAAACATCGGCTCCAATACATCGATGTTAAATTTATCAATGTTTTTATAAAACATCAAAGTTTTGAAAACATCGACATCGATGTCGCATCCCTAGCCCACAGCATCTTTCCTGTGGATGTTTTATTGTAGAACAGAGCACGTGTCCCAGTTTCCTTACCTGTAGCCTGCTATCGACTCCTTACCGGGGACTTGTCTACCTACAAAGGCACCCAACTGTAGCAGCGATATCAGCTACCTGACCCCTTTACGAACTGGACAAAATGAGTGGAGATAGCCTCATGGACTGCTCTAAATTTTCTGACAGTACAGGGCCACGGTAGCCAAGTTGAAAGATCAGCAACCGGAGGGTTGCGAGTTCGAGACTTTTCAGGAGGGTTGCGAGATCGAATCCAAGCAAAGACCATCATACACAAAGGGAGATGGTGCACGTTCAATCTGTCGTGACCTACAATGTCCTCACGTTAGCGTGGCTAGGAAGTTTGGAGAGTGGGGTACCACCTCAGGCGTGACAGCGTCACCTGACCTCTTTCAAAATAACGTGGTGTTGTCCTCAGATTTCAACTACGAGTGTTGATCCCAGACAATCGCCAATAGCCTTCTGTGTTGCTCCAGTACGACTTTAATTTAAATAACTACCTGACTCAATTAGGATGTTCCAGATGCCAGAGAAGGGCAAGAAAACTGTTATTTGAGGGATCCGAAAAATCAGGACCTAATAATTTCTGGGGGTGCTTGGTCTTCTAGAGAACCCCTCTGCCTACGACACAGGTTATTCATCAGCGAAAGATCGTCTTGAGGCACTTGATTTTCACACGTCAGAGTTGAAGGATCCTTCTCGAGGGTCTTATCCGGGGATGGGCTACATCCCTGCTGCCACCCTAAAACAACAAGCACCCCCCCCCCCCCCCTTTGAAGCAGAAGTAAATGAAAGAGGGAGTCAGCAATCAATATTCAAATGGCGCGGCAAAGCGGGCAGCACACGATAATGACAAGAGGGTTGACAGGGCGACCATTACTCCGGGATTTCTTGCAGACGAAACTCCCTTCAAAGACTCCCGCGACCCTTAACCGCAACCGCCGCTTAATGGCGTAGAAAAGAGCGCTCTGCCGTGATTGGCCGTATAAATTTCGTACGCGAAGCAATTGGAATGGCGTTAATATCGTCTGCGATGGCCCTGTTGCCAATAGCCGCTTTCTATTTATGCCCTTCTTGCGGGCATTCACTGCCGTCATTAGAATAAGAGTCTTCTTTGGAAGGATGCGAGTCAACATATCAGCGGAAGGATTTTGTTTACGAGAAAGGGAGATCCCGAGCATTAGGGGAAGCTGGCTCGTATTTTATCGATGGTGAACACTGGATGAGCCCAGCCATCCGGGAGGGATTGCAAACTACTCTATGCTCCTGCGAGTTCCAGAAAAACTGTTATTGGTTTGGATAGTGAGTGGACTTGTTTGTGTGATGAGGAACAACTGTAGCAAAGTGGGCAAATATCAGTCCACCAAAAAGTTTTCCACTGTTGAGTCTCAGTGAAATGAAATATAAAAAAACAATTGCATAGAAATTTTTATACGAGGGTCAGTCTTTGTTAGTAGTTAAACGTGCGAATTTTATTGGCAGAAATTCTATACATCCACAATAATAACAGTGTTTGAAACACATTAGGATCCACCATTGGTAAAAGATTAAGATCATCATTGGTAAGAGATTAAGATCATCATTGGTCATAAAAGATCATTGGTCATAAAAAATCATTGGTCACAAAAGATGATCAATGGTCATAAGAGATCTTAGGCAAGAGCCCTTGTACCACTGTCTGCAGTTTCGAGGAACTGCTAACGAAAGCCATCGTAGTCAAACGAGGAAATCAAATGGAAGCCATCGCAGACAAGCAACGCCTTCATCCAATCGTCAAAGTCATCGTAGACAAGCAAGGATAACAATCGGTGGCGGTCATCACAGACAAGCAATGACTTCATCCAAGTTGAAGCCAAGCAAGGACTTCTTTCAATGGATGCCATATTGGAGAAGCAATGACGTCATCTAGTGGAAGCCATCACAGATAAGCAAACTATCCTGAGGAAGCTAACGTAGATAAACAAGGCCTTCATACATTGGAAGCCATCTTAGACAAGCAAGGATTGTTTTCAATTGAAGTAAAAAATCTTGGACAAGCAATGACGTCATCTAGTGGAAGCTATCAGATATAAGCAAACTATCATGTTGAAGCTATCGTAGACAAGCAAGGCCTTCATTCATAGGAATCCATCTTAGCAGGTCTTGATGAACAAGGTATCCCGTCCAAAACAATTGGTTCAACGATAGAAGTAAATACGATGTTTTAATAAATGTCTAATTGCTTTTTGAGATACTGAATCTATTTCTTTTCTTTTCTTTCACAACGGATGCAACGAAAAGTTAAATTTTTTACTTTGGGGCCTAACTTCTCCACAGTACTCCAACTCTGCAATTTAGCAATGGCTGAATTAAATACATACTATACCACGGACCACCAAAAGAGACTTGGCCATCCTGGCATTATGTGCTACAGGACAATACGATCGACTTACTTTAGACAAGCGTCAGTTAAGGTTGTGCTTTTTAATCTCTACCGACCTTTAAATTAAATTAAATAAAGTTAATTATCAATTACAAGTTAAAAGAAAATTAATTAGAATTAAATGAACACTTAGTAATTATTATAATATATAACTTAACTCAGATAAACTTAAAATTAATCTTGAATAAAGAATTTATATTGACATAAACGAGTGTGTCTCAAAGATAGAAAAAAAAGTTCTCTGTTTTGCAACTCACTCGGTCAATATCCAGAGTAAAACGAACTCTCCCTAAACGGCGTACTCAAGTCTCTTTGAACAGTTAAAGCCTACCACTGATTGGCTGACTGTCAATTGCGCGGGAGCTGTATTGATACAAGGAGTTAACATACAAAGCGTGGTCATGCAAGCTTTGGCAATTGATGCTTGCCAACATTTGAGCATCCCGCTGTTGCTGATTAGCAACCGAGCGTGTGAAAGTTTCAAATGAGTCTGAGTTGAAACGAAGAATGAGGCTGTGATAGAAGTAGATAAACAATATATGTTATCACAGTACTGCAAGCAGTTGTTGAAAATGATTTCTACCGCATAGAAAATTGCAACTATTTGTTGTGAACCGTCCACCGCGCATTCCCAGTGTGGCGAGCGCCATCTGGAATTTTCAGGTACTCAGTCGTACTTGAGCAATACTGCGGAATATTGGTGAGCGTCTTGGTAAGTAGGTATTTTAATTAACATCGCACAAGAGCAACACAACTTGATATTGGCGACAGTCCTGGATTAACCCCCAAAGATAAAGATTCGAGAACAACACCCCATAATTTTGAACCAAGGTTGATGGTCTGTGGTCGATCCCGAAGAAAAATACAACATCGAGGACACCATCTCGTCAATTGGATCGACAGTCATATGACGTGTTCAAATATGAGCTGGCACCCCACTCTCTAAACTTCCACACCACGTCAATGTGAGGACATCGGAGGCCACGACGGATTGAACGTGCGCAATCCCCCCAAAACACGAATTTGCCATAAACGTCCATCCGGCAAAGAATAGAGATTTCGCCCGAACAGTTTCCACCATTGTTTTCAACAGAAACAGTCGCCCCCCCCCCAAAAAAAAAAAAAAAAAAAAATCTTAATTATAATTTAAACTTTTTGTAAATTACCAACGATTTATCCAAACGGAACTCAACTACACTATTTTCGTGCACTAAAAGTGTAATATTTGTAATACCGCAGCAGAACCTCAAAATTAAGACGAATTTACAATTTTGTCTATTCAAAGTTGATATCCAATGAAGGGGTCGTTTGGACGAGTGAGTATGTCCGTGGCATGAGGGTACTACTAACCTTCAAGTTGTAGGGGGCGCAGTTTCGATTCTTGACAGGTGCATTCATGCCAGGGTGTATTTCTCTTCTGTGTTAGTAAAACTTTCATCGTGTGTGTGTCTATTAGTGATGCGACATCGATGTCAATGTTTTCAAAACATCGATGTTTTTTTTAAAAACATCGATGTATTGGTGTCGATGTTTTGGTAACATCGTTGTTTATACGTGTCGATGTTTTTACGGTGTCGACGTTTTATTTTTAAATGAAAAAAATACCGTTATAAAAATTTTAAAAACAACCAAGTAGCATAATTTTTATAATCAGCAAATTGAACATACTTTTAGACCAAAGTGACCAAGGATGAAGGGTCTGAAAAGTAGAGATGCGACATCGATGCCGATGTTTTAGAAAAAAACATTGATGTATTGGAGCCGATGTCGCATCACTAGTTGCTAAACCAGTTTTAAGAAATGAGGAAACAAGTTTAAATACACTGAATTTTAAAAACATCGATGGTTTGGGGACGATGTATTATCAATATCGATGTTTTAATTTTCAAAATCGATGTTTTGCTGTCGATGTCGCATCAATAGTTGGTAAACCAGTTTTAAGAAATGGGGAAACATGTTTAAATACACTGATTTTTATAAACATCGATGGTTTGGGGGTGATGTATTATCAACATCGATGTTTTGCTTTCGATGTAGCATCACAAGTTGCAAAACCAGTTTTAAGAAATGGGGGGGAAATGTTTAAATACACTGAATTTTAAAAACATCGATGTTTTCGGGTCGATGTATTATCAACATCGATGTTTTAATTTTGAACATCGATGTTTTGCTATCGATGTCGCATCCCTAGTGTCTATGACTTGATGTTGCATATGTCTTGTGTCGGGTCACATAGGGCCATTGCGCCATAAAACCCCAAACCAACCACCCACATCCAATCTAAATTAAAGACAAAGCTACATTCAATACTCCAGTGTTCTTTTCCAGTGGACAGAGAAATTTAAATTACAACAATTGGTTTCCATGGCACCGAGAATCTCAACAACAAGCAAGGTAATTCTTACTCCAAAACGACAATTTATCTACCATGCATTTGAGAGGGAGGGTATTTTCAAAGCCCGGAGAGAACATTCTATCCATTCCAATAGCTCTGAAACACCTGTTTCATACCTATGCGTGATAGTATCCCATTTCGATAACAATTTCAACCCTTTCGAATCCTCGTGCTCATTCCAAATTTAAGTTACAATTATTCTTCTCATTAGGAGTATTGCATCGGAGAAAACGGCATTCGCGAGACCATCACGAAACGTGAGCGAAGAGTCTAGTGTCTTGTGTATCTAGATAGTCTAGTGTAGTCTTCAGAATTCGAACGTACCCCCCATACTCCACCCCGTTGCCACCGTCGCACTGGTATCGTCATCCATCGCATCCGCAGTCGCCCGAGCGGAGGAAGCCAACGGAAGAGCGAGAAATGCGGTTCAAAACCGATAACGCCGGTCATTAGGAGTGGAGCACGCAACGCCATTCCGATCTCGGGTGTTCCTGGGGATGTTGAGGGGGTTCTTTTGATCCCGAAGAGAGGATTGGCTGGAGAAGGGACCGAGTTTTGGAAAAAGAATTGTGTTTCGGAACGAGATAGCGTAAATGAATTTCGAAAGTTGCAGAATCTTTTCTTTGGGAAGATATTGGGGCTATTTATTGTGTGGTGGAGATTACAGATTCTACCTGAGGTCGATAACTGTGCGCTGTCGAGTAATAAACATATGCGGGTGGTGGACGAAGTAACGCCTGTAACAAGACAGAAAATCTTTATTAGTTGGGGTTGACCCACCTCTGGACAAGGAGCTCGATCCTGCTTTAAGAAACAACCATCATCGCCGTAGTATTGCCATAGGTTAGACAAGGCCGAATTTTCCACAACGTCAAGGTACTGTGGCGAAGTGATAAAAGAGGACATCTTGATTCACCAGTCGCCTGAAATCGTTCTTTGTCCGACAATGGTCAGCGTCTAGTTCCCGTCGCACCCACCCAGGGTAGACGAGGGCTTTTAGGACGTCACAGGGCCTACTTCGAATGTTTCTCATTAAAGGCGTTCCCTAGCTTCGGCTAATCCGCTGTGGGTTTTAAATAACTCGGTACGGAGAGGTCTGCTTCCATTCGAAGAAGAAGAAGCCCCTGTGTTGGAATAGAAGTGTAAAGGCGGGGGAGCTCCTCTCTTGGAGTTTTCGAACGATGGAAAACTGCCCAAGGGCTTATCCCACGGGACGGGAGCTTCGAGAAAGAGGGCTGGGTCAGCGATCGACACATTCTCTGACAGACTCGAGAAAAGTTGGGTAATTGTGAGGACTGTTCAGACTTTTGAAATTAAGTCTCCGGTGGAGACTCTTTGTTGAATTGTTTTGAAATTGTCTGTTTAATAGTGTATAAAAATATATAACTAAGATGAAATAAAGAATATTTGTAACTATACACCATTCAGATTTCCTAAAATATCCTTCCCGCCAAAGCTTGCCCGTTGTTACAGTACCCGTGAGTGTTCGTGGGCCTTGTCCTAACCAGGAGAAACATCCCCACACTAAGTTGGATCCCAATTTCTGGAGAGTCCAAATACTTTTGTCTGTAGAGTTTAGATTTGAACGTAAATTTAATTTAAAAAGATAAATCACAAAAAAACTATAACAAATTTATAAAAAAATTCAGTGGTGTACTAAAACAATAATGTGGTATCGACGATCAATGTAACTCATTTAAGAATTCGATCGATCCCAATGAATAACGGTGACAAACGGATTCACTAAAAACCACAACCCCATGAAACTTTATTCGAACAGTTCGCAAAATGCCCCAACTTTATCTCGAATTCCATAACAATTAATAACCTCAACCCCCCATGACGTTCTAAAGAACTTATTACATTCATAATCTGAAATTAAAAAACCGAATAAGCAAAAGGGGGGAGGGAAGAGAGGAGTAATAATAAAAACTATCGCCTTTTCCTCATTCGAACTTAATGATCGTTTGCCGCTTATGAGCCGTGGACGATATCAAATCGCAATTAACCGCTTCGTAGGACCCCCTCAAACGACTCTCTAATTGAGGGTGGAGGTAGAGGGGTGTACCAAATAGTTCCGATGGAGTGGAGCAGCGAAAAGGCGATCGTAAAAATGGTCTGCACTTCTGCATTATGGTGTCGGATATTTAGCGATAAGGTTTGAAAGTATGAGAGGAAATTTCACTCCAAACAAACAAAACTAAACGTTTTGTGGAGATTTTACTGCTGCTCTCCAAATGCTCTCGCGTGATACATAGAGGGATTACCTTAAAATGTATTTTATCGCCATGTTGGTACCTTTTGGCGTTTAATCTAATGGGTGCTGGCTCATCAGTGAGTATATATCACTTGTAATTCATTTTTTTGATTGGATTGGGGTTTTATGGCGCAATAGCCATACTCGATCAAGATGCGCCAAACACAAGACAGACGATGTTACGTAAGTGTGAAAAGAAAGGGTGGAGAGTAGGGTGCCAACGCAATCCTGTGGTCGCGATCCAGATGTTTACTAGAGGCAGTAAATTCTATGGGAAAATAATAGATCGCAAGCAGTAACTGTGTAACTAGCAGTAACTGTCAAACAATGCAGTGACTGTCAAACAATGCAGTAACTGTGTCCGCTTTTTTATACTCAGAAATCATCGATTCTTCAGATTTTAAGATACTCCCATGCATTGAAAACGTTAGTCAATAATTCAAAGAGCAACGTTGACAGTTACACGTGCTTCCATCTTCCGGAAAGATGACCAATCTATCAACACCTTGACATGTTACAAGTGTTGCCATCTATCGGAAACGAGAGCAAACAATGTTCCAATACCTGGCCTTATTACATGTGCTGCCATCTATCGGGAAAGTGAGTGACAAATCCACCAACACCATGACATGATACAAGTGTTGCCATCTATCGGAAACGAGAGCAATCAACGTTCCGATAAACTTGACATATTATACGTGCTGCCATCTATCGGAAACGTGAGTGACCAATCCACCCACACTTTGATAAATTACATGTATTGCCATCTATCGGAAATGGGATAAACAAATCCAACTCTTGGATCGACTCTTTTCCCATCTGTTGGCTGTGAATATTTTGGAAACTTAATGTTTATCCATGTAATTTTTATTTTTCTTCGTGAAATATTTTTTGCCAGACCGATGTTGCGTCATCTAAAAGTACTACGGCCAATCAAGAATCAATCCAATCGAGATTAATTACCATAATCATCAAAAATTAGTGAGTCTGGTGACGAAGAGCAATACGAGTGAACTCCGAGAATACATTTGCTGGTCACCTGTACTAGGTTCAATAGACTTTGTGCGGATGACAGATTAGTCTGGCTATCAATCCTAAAAAAAGTACAAAAGTGGGGTGCCAGCTCAGGTTTGGACCTCGTCACCTGAACCATAGTTTAAAAATTTCGTGGTGTTGTCCTCGAATAATTCCCGTCGTGTTTGATCCCGGACAGTTGCCTATAGCCCGTTATGTTGCTCTGGTTTTGACGTTAATTATACTACCTATCTAAAATGATTACATGAAGGAAGTTTTAATATATTTAAACAATTCTCGTCCCCTTACGAGCGGGGATAACCAAATAATGTTAATAATCATCCAACAACCAAACAAGTCTGGCAGACCAACTTTCCTGAACACATATTATTCCTAAACATACACTTAGTAAAGAAAATGTAACTAACAATGGTATAAAAAAATGACACCAGACTCACTAATTTTTGATGATTATGGTAATTAATCTCGATTGGATTGATTCTTGATATCCCCTTACGAGCGGGGATAACCAAATAATGTTAATAATCATCCAACAACCAAACAAGTCTGGCAGACCAACTTTCCTGAACACATATTATTCCTAAACATACACTTAGTAAAGAAAATGTAACTAACAATGGTATAAAAAAATGTTCTAGATTGAGGAGAGTGTATGAAAAAAAATTTTTACGAATGGTAGGCAGGTATAAAATTAACATCGCTCTGGAGCAACAAAATATGCTATTGGCTATTTTTTTTACGAGTGGTTATCTATACATATAATTCTCTTATGGGGCACACAAAAAAGACGTTATTTCTTATCGCGTTTTAGCAACATTGTACGATTGTTTGTTGACCACGAAACCTCGCGCCACAATTTAATTTATAGCGTTATCGGCCATTTTCAGGGTCAACAATTTTAGTTCAACAAGACTCTTGCACTACAACTTTTAACAACAAACTCAATGAAAATGTGTATAGGTGGCTCGATTGCTGGGGAAATGCACACACAAACAACATGCTGGGTATCAATTTCCATAGCAAAGCACACATTTCCGAGTCAAAATTTGCTCCATTTTCATTTGAATTCCAAACTGTTCACGTTCTGATTCCAGAGGAACTGTATAACTTTTCTGTAACACAACAAATTTATGTTTGAAAAATATTTTTTTGGAATATCATATTTTGTAAACAATTCCATCTGCTAAGACACCTGTTTTCATTGATGCGAGCGAAGCTAGAAAGGTACGCGCAGCGATCCAATGAGGATTGCAAAGCAAGCCCCTAGGGGTTGGCGAGCAGAGGGTGGAGACTGGATTGCATTGATACGGATTCCTATGAACTCATCCGGTCGTGAGAACTTTGCAACGAAATTTTTATCTCACCTTTTGATGAATATACGTCAACAGTACTTCATTGGAGCTATTTAAACAATTTCTATTGTGAACTGTTAACTTCTAAAGACATTGACTCAAACTGAAATCCATCACAGATGCTACGTACGTTAAAATATTATAAATCAATAACCGATAAAGAATTTATATTTCATTGTTTTTGGAAACGACCAGCAAGGTAAAAAAAAGTCAAATTTAAGATCGTTCAGTGGTTTTGAGTTCTACTATCGCTTGTTCTTCTGAGTGGGAAAAACAGATTATTGTATTCCCCACTTTTATTCACTATTAATATGTGATGGTATCCTTTGCATTAATATCGACCACACCCAGTAGTGTACAGCTGTTGAAAATCATAGACGAATGTTTACAATATGGCCTTCCACAGTTGAGTGACCAGAAATGTATAACCGACATTTCCTCGGCTGAGGAGGAAGATAAACAAGAATTGCAAATTTCGGCACAACCCCAACAGTTCTTTCCCCCCCCCCTACTCTCTCGAAACGGACGCAGACAAAACAAGAAATGTAAGCAATAATCCATTCCAAGGGCGTTCATATCAGTGTTTGTTACCCGGAATGTATAACGCAATGTACTTAATGCGTGAAATAGGGATGTTACTAACAGTGATTTGACAGTAACAGTTCTAACTGTGACTGCTACTGACGAATATCTGTGATTCAAAACTGTGATTGTGATTCAAACTGTGAATGAATCTGATTGGTTGACTGCAAAGTATCTCTAGTCACTCGTAGCAACGGAATGCTTTTATTTATGTGTTGAATATTTTCAATAATACGATTTCGTCGAAGGAATACATAGCTAAGTCGGTAACGTCGTGGACTTACAGTACTCTAGTTTACAGTTCGAACCCCAGTATTTTTTTCATCCAGATCAACTGGAATATATTTAATAAAACGCACAACTGCCACTCAATAAACCTTCAATTATAAAATGAATTTTTCATTTTTATTCTGCCACTATAAGCCGTTTTTTATTTTTAGCCCATAATTCATTTTTTAAAGGTACTTTTTCTCCTCAATAAATTAATATTGGTGACTAAGATAGTTTCAACTATATCGAAATTTTCATTTTTATTAAACTTTATAATTAATTAAACATTAAAATCAAGAGATATACATTAGAATGCGTGATCATTTTACTTCTAATTGAATTCAAATTATGGATTTTTAATCTTTAAATAAATATATATAATTGACAAACCTATTTTTTATCTTTACATCTGTTTCACTAAATAACCTTTATCCAAAATATTTGTTTGTTGAAGAAAAATGTTTTCATCGTAGTATGTGTAGCAAGACAATTTCCTTACATTTGATAATCTGACAATTTAAAAACATTAAGTAATTTTTCTAAATCTCTAGTAACATTCGAATTAATTTGTATTGTTGTATTCGTGGTGGTGCAAAGACAACAATTTTATTTGAGACGAAGAAAACACAAAACGAACAACAGCAGAAAGGTCAAACCTTACTGTGAAAAAATTGTAGCTTTTGACTTGATTCAACAATTTCTGTCCAATACTTTAGTTTATAAATCATACAATTTTTACAAAATATTAACTAAAATGTGGAGTAGTTCAGTTTCCACACAACACTGGAGTAACTACGTATTATTGTCAACGGTCCGGGATCCACCCCGAAGACAAAAGATGAAGATATTCTCTTTAGTAGCACTTTAAAATTGATAAGCTGAGTGAAAGTATAAAATTTATCTCTAAGGAAAAAAGGGAATATTCTAACGAGTAACATTCTTATTTGTTTTGAAAACAGTCTGACAAGGAATTCCAGAGAATCAGTGTTTACAAACAACAAATTATACGCTTTAAAAATTAAACATTCAGTCATCAAAATCTTTTGTACTTGCATTACGATATTTCAGAATGCATTCTTTACCGCTGTAAACATTGTTGTGTTGATCCTCCCTCTGAAACGGTTTCATCTTAAGAGACAAAATTTAAAAAAGGCAGAAACTCGTAAAACGTATTCTAATCACTAGCGAAATTAAATAAATATATCCCCCCCCTCCCCCTCCTGTGATTTCGACTCATTCAAGTGAGACTTTCAGAAGCACATAATTCATTTATTAGAATTAAAAACAATTTACAAGAGGTTAAACAGAACAATTTTAATTATAAACAAACCAAAAACAAATAAAAACAAGTTCTAGTCATGTTACTCTATATAAAAAAACAACAAAATAAATAATCAATGATAGTTTAAGAATGAACAAAAAATTATTTAAAACAGAGAATTTAAAATGTTTTTATATGAACTCTCCTTAAAACTGTCGAGATTCCTTTTTTCTTTAGAAAAAGGCGCGGGAATCTGTTGAGTCATAAAGCAACATATTACCTTCTTAAACATCCGGTTAAAAATCCTCCAGAGAAATCCCAATCCGTCACAGACCAACTGGCACCGCTACCAAATAACCAAAACTCAGTCACAGCTTTCACTGCTACCGAATCACCGATCCCGGTCGCAATCACCGATCACAGTAACAGTATCAATATCAGCCAAGGTATCAGCCAAGGTATCAGCTTAGCGATATCAGTTTAGTAACTGTTACCGAATCACTGCTACAAATCACTGATACTGAATCACTGATACCGAATCACTGTTACCCAATCACTGTTACCCAATCACTGATATTTTGATATTTGAGTAACAGGTATGAACTGTGATTCACAAGTATCTGTGATTGAGTAGCAGTTCTGTGATTTGCTTAACATCCCTAGCGTGAAATTGTAGACTCTTAAACCATTTTCTGGTCAAGGCATTCAGGGTAGAGATGGGGAAAATGACTCTTTTCAGGGATCGGATCGGAACCGCTCACTCACTAAAAAGAGCTAGCTCTTTTTGATGACTCACCGCTCCTTTGAGATATGTAATAATGTATATAACATATCGAAATGTATACAATATGTTTGGGCCATCGAACATCCCTCGTTGTCACGTGAGCGCATATGTCCAGACGAAGAGGCGCCAAGCGTGCTTGAAACACCCACGCACACAACACTTGAAACACTCACTCATCCAGCAATTGCGCAGTTTACCTCTAAAATCAACAAAAGGAGGGAGACGGGGCCCGAGGACGATAGGCATTGCAGCATAGGGCTGCTAAGCTGTAAAATTTAATTGCTAAGGCATAAGATGGCCCAAAACCATGTCAATTCATATAACTTTGAAATTGTCCATAAAGAATAAATTACTTTGAGGACACTTCTACTTTTGTAATTCCCGTCATGAACCCGTTGAGATTACAGAAATAGCAATTAAAATATCCAAACACGTTAAAAATCGCATTTTTGACCAAGAATTCTAAAAAAGTTTTCGATTTTATTGGATAGAGTATTTATTTGACTTTCCAAAACATAGTTAATTTTTTCTCTGTAAATTACTTGAAGAAGTATTAAGATTTTAATCAAGGCGGGAAAACAAGAAGTAAGAATGGAAAACACTGGAAATGGCCATTAAAAGGCCAAAAACATGGCAAAATCTAAATTTAAACCTTACTTTTTTTTGCAAATATGATTTTAGAAAGTGTTTTCAAATATTTAAATGGTTTCTCTTTTGGAAATGGAGTGAACTTTTTTAAAGAGAAGGAAGAACAAAATTGTTTACACAAAGAGCAAACGCAAGGGAGCAAGCGATGCACTTGAAACTACCTTTAACTCTAAATTAATATTTTTGCATTATTTCCTCACTTTAAATGTTATAATACAAAAACTTTTAACTGGATTCTAGTAAACTTTTGAGAGTTTGTTATTTATAATGTTGTCAAGTGAATGAACTAGAATAATTATGCTGAGTTCAAAAGTTTCTAAATTATAACTATTTATTTAAGAACTGTAAAACTATAAAAAATCTTCTATTCATTTTTCCATCACTTGTGAAATTGTTGTTTATTTAAATATCCTTTTATTCTAGTTCATTCCCTAGAAATATGCATGTAGTTTAATTTGGTAGCATCATTTTTCAAATTGGTTGAATAGATTTTCATGTAGCACATTTGAAGTTTTTGACACATTTCTTTAAAATTTCATACATAATTATCATATTTTTACAAAATTATTAATATATACTTTTAATATTTATAGCCCATTGTTATTGTTTAAAACACAAAACATAAAAATATAATTAAAATGTTTCTATACCACATTTAAAAAAAGTGTCTTGGACGTGTTTGGATACATTAGGATTTCTTTCTAAAACCACTTAGTTACCAAATGAGACTTCCTAATAATTTAAATGATATTTTAAAATCATATAATAAAAATATTAATAATTTATTGAAGTACTTAAGATTTTTATTTTAAGATATAGGTATATAATACCCTCGAATACTCGTTGTCCCAAATATTTTCAAAATCCAAGTCCCCTCCCTGTCTTTTAATAAAATATTTTCAAAATGCCTTGTTTTGTGAAGGCAATGCAATAAAAACGAGTTACGTTTAATTTAATTTTGTGTAGCTTTATTAAAATGATATCACTCCTGAGAAATCAAGGTTTTATTATAATTATTATATTAATGTTAAGTGAATAACATAATAACTGTTAGAATATGTTTTAATAACAACCTTAAGACTAGTTTTAATAGTGCTAAAAGGCGTGACATGACTTAAGCCGTAAAAACACCCTTTCAATCTAAAATTGAATTAAATTTAAAAAAATAACATTTATGATAATACATAGATATTTAAAAATTTGAAACTTCTAAAAAGTAACAAAAAGCTAGGGAGCGCAAAAGAACGAATGCGGAATTGACTCTTCGAGAGCGATAGTTATCGAAAAGAGTCAAAGAGTTAACTCCCAAAAGAATCAGTGAGCGCAAACCATCGAATGCGGAAATGATTCTTCGAAAGAGCCAACTGTCGAAAAGAATCAACTCCCAAAAGAATCAACTCCCAAAGAATCAACTCCCAAAAGAATCACTGAGCTGGTGATCGCATGCGGAAATGACTCTTCGAGAGTGGAAGCGCTGATTCGTTAAAAAATAGTTACCGCTCTTCAGCCCTGATTGGTTAAAAAAGAGCTATAGCTCTTTTTTGACGAATAAGCGCTCGCTCACTCCGTCAAGAGAGCCAACTCTTTGAGTCAGCTCCTGAGAGGATCGCCCATCTCTAATTCAGTGTTCAGGCTTTTATATCAAACGTCTCCGATCTGTCAAATTTATATAAATTAAATGATCTGCAAGCTTTGACATTTGCTAAACGAGATTTTCGAGGACCTGCAGCTAAACGATTGCATTCTTTAATTGAAATCAAAACGTGGAATGCTCTGAAAGACCAATTATTATCCGAATTTGGTAAGCGGTTGAACAGTGCTGATGTTCATAAGCTCTTATGTGCGCGACACTTAAGGAAGGGCGAAAGACTGTATGAATATTTAATTACGATGCGTGAAATCGCTTCTAAGTGTAAGATCAACAAATCTGCGCTCTTTGATTACGTCATTAATGGTATTCTTGAGTGTTTGATTCATCTTCCATGATTTCAAAGAATTTTAATGAACATACTTTAACGTCAAGACGATAGTCGAATTATCGTGTGGACTCTTCACAAAATTATCGCGAACGAATCACTCAACCAAAACAAATAAATCAGAGTAATTTAAGGTGCTAATTATGTGGTGGTAAAAATCGTATTGAATTCTCGTTGCTTTGTTTGCAGCAAATAGGGTCACGATTGCACAAACAATTGGAGAACTAAACTCATAGGTAGTGATGTAAACTCTTCGCTCCGTTCAAGTCCTGTCAAAGCATGTGTAAATCCGTGACAATTTTAGGGACACAATTAATAGGTCTAGTTGACACAGGCTCCCAAGTAACTCTTCTCAGAGAGGATGAATAGCGAAAGATTGGTAGCCCAGAACGTGTTGCTATCGATAGCTTTCTCACTGGATTTGGATTTTCCCGAATTCATGCCACTGGATCATTTCGCAGTAATGTTGAAATCGATCATCATGCCTTCAAAACTGCTGTTCGTGTGGTTCTCACTAACGCTATGTCTTTTGCTTTAATTATTGGATGCGACTTAATTAACCAAGCTCAACTATCCATAACACCTACAGGTATAGATTTCACGACATTCCCCATCGATAATTATTCTGACGAACTATTGGTGCAAGCCATTACTGATGACTCACCAGAGTATGATATTACACCCGTTGTTACCCTCGACATTAAGTCACAAGTTGAAAATTTAATCCTTCAGTATACACCTACCAACACGAAAACTACCAACATTGAGATGTCCATTACCCTTGAAAACCAGAAACCTCGTTTCCGTCCTTCCTCGTCATTTACTACTCTCCGAACGTGCCATAGTCGAGAAAAAAGTTAACCAATGGCTCACAAACCAAATCATAGAACCCTGGTCTTCCGAGGATGGCAGTTTTTTGGTTGTGGCGAAAAAGAAAAATGGTGATGATAGAGTTTGTATTGACTCCAGAACCTTAAACCGGATTCTATAGAAAATACATTTTGAATCCTTGCATCGGGATAGGTAATTTTTAATTAACGTTGGACTAGAGCAACGCAACGGGCTATTGACGACGGTCCGGGATCAACACCGCGTCAATTTCAACAACGGTCAGATGAACTGGCACCCCACTCTCCAAACTTCCACACCAATCCAACATGTGGACCTTTGGCCACGACAGATTTAAGGTGCATCAGCCCCCTCTACACCATACACTGACCCGAATTTGAACCTGGAACCTTCCGATCTAGAGGCTAACACCTTAACCACCAAACCGGTTGGTCGGCTAATTGCACCGGAAACAAGACTTCCGAACATACGTCTGAACATCAGGGAATGTGCTTCACTACTCACAGGCCAATCGCCATGCATAACAGAGGGTGCTGGTGTCGAGAGGATAATTTCCTACAATATCATTGTTTCTTTCAAAGTTATTTCTACAGCCAAAGTTAATTCTCGCTGCCATGGGCGAGTAACAGGCGTGATTCGTTATGAAAATGATTACAAATATTTTTTTCAAAAACTGAAAAAATGATAAAAAAGACGAATCATATGAAGTTTTCCGTGATTGCTTATTTTCCTCCGAAAACCCCCAAGAAATGCGTCAATTCCATCCACAAATAAATCCCTTCAAATTAGTTTACGATACATCACACAGAGGAAGCACCGAAAATAAGAAAACTTTACAGGCGTTTATTTGCAATCGGATTTTGACAAGCAAAGCAGAGTGTTACAAACTGCGGGAACATTTCTCCTCCAGAGGTGCATTTTCTTCATTTCAGCGGAGCATCCTGTCCAACCACTTCTGGAGTCGGAACCGGATCGGACCTCGGGTGGAACCGTTCGCGTGACGTTCGAAGAAGTGGGCCACTCTGCTAGGGATCGCGGTTCCGACAGAGTCCTGGACTCTTCTGTTCAAGTCCTGGACCGCGGTTCTCGTCCTGTGCCGGATGTTGCGCGATTCCGTATTTCCGGTGAACGAATCCGCGTCTTGAGGTTGGGATCTGATCTGCTGGTATCGGCTCATTTCGAAGGTGGCAGGGTTATAGGTTGGATACGAGTGTAGCAATACTGAGGAATAGCTGCAAAGTTATAAACTCCTCCATAAGCTTCACACAAGGTATTTACATGCTTTAAGGTGTATGCATACATTAGAACTTACGAAACTTGACCAGAATATACATCGATCCGTTATTAATCTCTACTATTATAAATGAAAGTGTTTGTCTGTGTCTCTGTACGCAGCGTCCTGACGAATGTATGGTACTTACAATAATGAAATTTGGCACACAGGTAGTCCTAAGTTTTTGCAATTTTTGTGACTAGTCCGAATTTTAAAATTTAATTTAGAACATTTAAAATTAATTACTTTGTTTTTTCACCTTTCGACCTTTTCTCCGGAATGTGACGTCATTGAAAAAGGCGGGGATTTTACGATTTTCGACCGCTGACGTCAAAAGCGTTTTTCGTCCTAATGCCTTTGGAAACATGCCAAATTTTGCCGATTCTAACGTGTTTTGATATACGTTTTTGATAATAGCCACTTCGAGGCCATCAGACCGTGGGGTTTGTTTGCGAAGCAAGCCAAACGGGAATACGTAGCAATCACCGCATAAGCGAGCAGTGGTCACACCTGCCCCCTCAAAAAGAACTGTCACGGGCAACGCTGCTGGCCACGTAGTGGCTAGTTCAAAATATTTTCCACTCAGCTTTCAAATCATACCGTTCAGATCTTGTAACTATTCGAAATAGTGAATAGTAATAACATTAATAATAGTAGTAATACTACAAGGGTGTTTGTCAAAAACTGTCACCATAGACAAACATGTTTCAAAAATTTTAAAAATTGAATTTCTGAAGCAACTTTTTCGCAACGGTATGCTTCTGTCAAACGGTGATAACTCAACAACGAATTGATATATTCCAGTTATTTTTGTGTCATTGTAATGTATGTAATACTGTGAATGTTTTGCACCTAGACCAGAGTTATTATTTATTAGTTGACTTTCAAGTGTTGAAATTCCTGAAAAAATATTGATTTTTTTTTGGATTTCCTCGATAAAAGAAATTGTGAGGAAAAAAAAAAGTCTATTCTTTCTAGAGCAACTTGATGGAGGGTCAAATTGTTCTTATCGGAAATAAATCCTTCGTGTTTACAAAAAAAAACCATTTCAAATAGGAATTGTCTTTCTGAACACATTACAATCTGAGAATATCACTGTTGCGTACAGCTTCAGTCAACGTTTATAGCGGTGGCAACGACTGCGGTGCCTTTTTCTTATCGATCTTCTAAAGTCGTCATGGAAAGAACTATTTCAATTGAGCCAATGAAATCAAACGGCAGTTTAACGGATTTTGAAAGAACGTTAATACAGATTGGTGGTACCTCCGGGCCATAAAAACACTCTAAACCTCAAGGTGAGTGGGCCTGGAGTGGGTCGCGAATACAGATTGGTTGCCTTAACTTGCCTTTACTTGCTACTAGAAGTGCAGATAAACGTATACTGAAGCTGTACCAAATTAGGTAATTAATGATTAGGTTTATTTTAATTTTGATTAATTTCCACACTGAAATGGGTTTAAGCGCAAACGTATTGAGAAAAAATGTGATTTTGAAAGTCAATTTTATAAAAAAAATCTTCTAGTACACCCGTACACGTAAATACGGGTATAAAAACGCTGAGTCACTCCAATGATTTAACCTTTGTTTTCCATCGCCAGTAGAAGTACTCGAGGGATCATTCCTCACTCTTACCCTTCCACTTTTTCTTACTTCCTCGATGTCTTGCGTCCAAGACAGCTTGGCCATATATGGCTTTTGCAAAATAAAACCCAAAACAACCAACCCTCCTTGTTCGGTTACCTAACGTCTTCTGTCTTGTAATTTGTGCAGCTTGGCCAAACCTTGAACCATAAAGTCCCAACCTACTTTCATACGCCATGTATGTTACAGATCATGCTCTGCTTTCCGATGTTTACGTACCTACGAGTATTTTTCAAGACACCATTGGGTGAGGTGATTTTAATTAACGTCGTACTAGAGTAACACAACGGACTTTTAACGACGGTCCGGGATCAATCCAATAAGGGAAAGAACCGCGGACAACACCTCGTCATTTTGAACCACGGTCAGACGACGAAGAAACACCCGAGCTGGCACCCCACTCTCCAAACTTCCAAACCCACTCAACGTGAGGACGTTCGGTCACGACAGATTTAAGGTGCATCAGCTGCCTCTACACCATACGCTTACTCCATGCCCGGACCCGGATTCGAACCAGGAACCTTCCGATCTAGAGGCTAACACCTTATCCACCAGACCGGTGGGTCGCCACACCATTGGGTAAAGCTTACCGTCGGCCAGACACGAACCCAATTTTGTTGCCAAATGAAAATGTGTCACCAGGAAATTACAGGACAGGTTTTAACGGTAATGGTAATGGTAATTTTAGTTAACGTCGTACTAGAGCAACACAACGGGCTATTGACGACGGTCCGCGATCAGTCCCTTTAGGGAAAGATTCGAGGACAACACCTCGTAATTTTGAACCACGGTCAGATGACGAAGCAACACCTGAGCTGGCACCCCACTCTCCAAACTTCCACGCCAACCCAACGTGAGGACTTTCGGCCACGACAGATTTAAGGTGCACCAGCCGCCTCTACACCATACGTTTACAAACATCCATGCCCGAACCCGGATTCGAACCAGGAACCTTCCGATCTAGAGGCTAACACCTTAACCACTATACCGGTTGGTCGGCGACAGGTTTTAACAGTAATTGTCACCAATCCCATTAATAATAGCCTGTTGTGTTGCTCCCCGTGCCACGTTAATAAAAAAACAAATACCTACTTTTACCAATCCTATTAATAAACAAATAGTACAAAAACGGATTGGCACACAAACGGCTAAAATTGTCTCCCGCGATGTGTCTTAATCTGAGGGATGTAGATGCAAGTGTGTACAGTCCCAAAGTTGCCGATTTAAATGGGAAATCGATTCAATTATAGATATCGGATGGGTAGAGTTGGATTCTTTGCCCCATAGGGTGGCAACGTTCTTGGCGTGTTTTATGGAGTACCTTCAGTATAGAGTTATGGCAGATGATCGCAACGCATCTTTAAAACGTTATTCCAGTTTTTATGGCAACCTCGGCAAGCGGGAAGTTTAAATTTTCATTTTACATGTTTTAGAAAGTTATTTTCATATCCGTTAAATTGTCCTTTGATTTCATCTGTTTTTTTTTAATTTTTTTCCTGATTTCATTTGGTTCCTTAATTTTTTTCCACCTATTTCTTTCCGTTTCATGTGAATTGTAAAAATTCAAACTCTCAGCATCGGGTCGTAAAGTTACTTAATATTTTCTTTCTAAAATCGTTTCCTTTTTTGTCTTTAAAAATACCTTTTTGTGTGAAGAACGTTTTATTTAACTTTGCCATTTTTTCACGTTTTTTTATACCCGCTAAAGCTTATTATTTTCTCGTCATCTGACGGCGGTCAAAATTTACGCGTTGCCCTCGGATATTTTCCTTCGTGTTTGATTCCGAATCGTTGAACTCGACGTCTGACCGTGGTTAAAAATTACGAGGTGTTGTCCTCGGATCTTTCCCTTAAGAGATTGATCCCGGACCGTTGTCAATAGCCCGTTGTGTTGCTCTATTACGACGTTAATTAAAATTACCGAATCGTTGCACACAGACCGTTGTGTTGCTCCAGTGCGACGTAAATAAAAATGCCTATATCCCTACCTTCCATTGCAAAAAAAAAATTATTATTATTTTTTTAATTCTTTCCTTTGCGACATAAAAAGTATGCAAAATAAAAACCCGTCGAGAGTGTTGCCACCGTGCTAAGAAAAAAGAGACGTTTCCGCAAGAAGGGAGCTGACTGCCACGTGTGGTAATCACTCAGGGTCGGCGTCCGACTCTTGTGCACCCCGATTTCCACCCGACACCTGGTGTTTGAGAAGGACCGTCGGCTAACGGTTTCACGACCCTTTCGCACGTGTGGGGATTTGACACCCATTGAGTGTGGGAGGTGTCATTTGAAAAAGTAGCGACGGAGATTCCAAGAGTGAGGTGGATGCCCCGAGAAGGAAGACAAGGGACTCGAGCGAGAGAAGCCGCAGAGGAAGGTGGTGGACGTGATAGTTCTCGAGACAGTTATACGGGGAAGTCAAACCCCGGGGAAAGCAAAAAGACAAACTAGGAGAAGAGAGACTTACTGTTTCTTCAGGAACAGTAGTTCAGTAATTGCGTAGTGTAAATAGTTCCAATTGTAAATTCAAACCTTATGAGTAATAGAAAAAAACTTATACAGGTATTCGATTTAGTCCAACTCCATCTGTATTACTGTGGTTCTCCAAAACACTACACCACTCAACGTGGGCAGAGAATGCAGCTGTGTGCCATCGTTTCGCGTGTAAACAAGCGTCTCTCCAAATGAAAACATCCTTTGAAATAAATTATCGGCGCATTCGATCCCACAACCATCGACCCGATAACAAGGCAAGCAGATTACACAAACAACGATCCAGAGTTGCAATTCAATCTCCTCGGCTATTCAAGCGACATAAATAATCCAATTTACCCCCTCCTCAGAACACGCCTCAATTAAAACGGAATCCTTTCAAAACGAAGCGTTCACCGAACGTGCGTTTACTTGAACCCCGATACGGATGAAACAAACAAAAGACAACCAGCTCACCTTCAATTTCGCGATGGGTACTTCCTTTTAAAATGGATACGAAATTGCTTTCTTTGAAATGTTGGGTCGTCTGTCTGTTTCCTGGAATCACGGCCGACAATTTGGAGAGTCGAATGTCGAAAAAGAGCGAACGGGTTCATTATTATTCCATCAACAGATAACGGCCCCCCCAACAATGAGAGCTCCCAATAAAGACCAGTTGCTTTGGGAAACACAAATGGCTTCGGGGAATGGCCTTATCATTACGTTTATTACTCCAACAATGAGTTTTCCTCGAATTATTTCCATTTTTCCCTTTTATTGGAGCTATTAAGGAATTAGGAATAAAATCATCGGGGGAGGGGGGTGATGGGATACTTCGGTCTCGTTTGTTCTCAGTTCATTTAAGCGGATTTATGTCTCTCCAGAGAGATATTCAGGAGACCTTTAATTCCCTGTAAATTTACGCATGGAAATAAGTTCCCGGTTCTTATTTGATAAGTGTGCACGCCGTTGTGTTAAGTTCTTATCTCTTATACAATATAACAACACATGTATTTACAATTGGGCAAAAAAATGTTTATAGTTCGGTACTTGCTATTTTTTGGCATTTCAAGTAACGTCGCTCTGAAGCAACACAACGGACTATTGGCGACGGTCTGGGATCAACCTCCAACGGAAAAGATCCGCGGACAACACCTCGTCATTTTAAACCACGGTCAGATGACGAGGTTGAAGCGAAGCAAGCGCCCTACTCTTCAAACATCCACACCACGCCAACGCGAGGACGTTTGTGGTCACGACAGATTTAACGTGCACCAGCCCCTTTTGTACACGATGGTATTTGGTTGGATTCAAAAACCAAGGGAGCCTTCGAAATTGAATAACTACCGCTTTTTATTAACCTGATAAAAATATTTCAAGTAAGAAAGGTTCCACTTTTCATATTAAGGTTTTAGAAAATCTTTGATTTTCACAATAAAATTAACCAGTAAGCAAAAGGTATCTGAGGATGGTTAAAATTGCGTCCGTAAACTGAGTAAGAACGTCCCTCCTGACCAATAGTCTTTCTGAAGGTTTCTAGTCGAAATGAACAGTAGAATATTTTCAAGAGATTCTATTCTACAGATAGAATCAATCCAATGATTTTATTCTAAGGACAATAGAATCGTTCTAAAGGTTGGAAGAATCCATGCACTATCTAGTGATTATTAGTCATTGTGTTGCGGGGATAAAAATACACTGCTCTGAAATCTCACGATGCTCGGAGGGTTAAAATTTTAACCCACCCAGTGGTTTCGACGCGATATCTCGTCCATCAAGATCTAACCAAGTTTGCTAAAGACATGTTGTCTTAAAGATGCTGCCAACATTTTGATGATGACAAGGTCAAGACCTGGTCAGTTTTATCGAGTGACGAAATATCTCGCCGAGACAACCCCAAATAGGGTTAAATTACGCGAATGAGGTTTGATTTGGGTGCGTATCTTCTCGATTTCACGCAAACAAACGAATCATTTGCTCCTTAATATACAAAGGGATTTCGACTTTCCTCAACTGAAAAGTGTCGAGGCCATTTTGAAAAATCCACACCATTAATTCCCGTTGTCTGGATTACAGCAAGAGAAATATCAAACTCGAGGACACTTTTCGTCCCAAGCCCCGTTTCGTTTAAGCACGAGGCGTTTCGCGTGAACCTAATCCACGTTTGGATTTGCGAGTCAGCGGAACAGAAAAGATCTAAGACCTCGTGATTTATCTGGGTTGGGTTCCGATCCTTGCGAGGTTCCGGGGTGATTTATGCGCGGACAACGATCAGAACTCATCCGGATTAAAGCCGCTAATTTGGAAAAGTACCTTCTCTTCGCCGTTTCATAAATGCTGTCTCTAATTGGACTAAGTACGGGATGTAATCTTGGAGATATTCTATCTGAAACCGAGCAAGAAGATCGGGGAAGTTGTTTCGAATCGGGCGTGGAGGGGGGTGAAAGCAAAATTATTTGGGAGGAAAGTCGCCAGATTAAAAGATGCGATTTGTTTGTGGAATGGATTTACGGCCTATTCCTTTCGAAGATTCGTAGAGTAATTTTGCTTTCTCTCTGCGACGAGGTAGAATCATTTGGAGTCTTCCAAGCGCAATTTTCGAACTAGCCTGCATTCGTATTTAAGTCCTCGATTAATCCACGATAGATTCAAGGTGGTCTTCAGGTATTACGTCGCCAAATCCTTTAAAGTAAAACGCTGATAATATGTACTTAAAAATGTTAAGTAAACCTCTCAGCGACACACGTGTGATTTCCGAGTGGTGTGTAATGGTGCTTTTCCCCCCAAAACCCACACACAATGACTCCATAGGGTTGACAAAATCCATCACAGCGGGGTTGCTTCTTTTAGGGCTTGATGGTGCACGGTTCATATTTGGCAACACACGGGTACCTCGGATTGTAAAGCCCCATTTAAAGGTAGATAGGTATTTAATTATACATGGTGGTCGGAGTTGTGGTACAGCTTACTAAAATATACATTTTTCGTATATGAATGTAAGGTTGACGCGTGGAAGCACAAACACAAAAAATGAGACATGAACAGAAAAACTTTATTTATTTACAACATCCTTGCTAAGTACTTCTTTGCAGTAATGTTTACAGTAAATGCTCAAAATTGCGACCACCAACAGTAATACATGCTTGGTAGCGTCGAAGGAGTGATTGGCGAACCGTTCCAAAGATGCCAAGCATTTCGCGCACGCTTGCAGCCGCAATGGAGAGTCGAGCAACGAGATCTTCAATTGAGTCAACTGGAGTTCCGTAAACGATGGTGTCCAGCTGATCAGCAGCACACTCCAGTGACGGCTCCACACAGCGTACATCGACCTCAAGGGGAACAAGATAGCGAAACCTTCACGTGGGGGTGGCTTCTCGGCTTGGGGTTGGCGCAACTTGCGCGGGAAAAAGCCCGAGCAATGAGCCCGCCGGTATGGACAGCCTGCCGTGGGGACGCTTTCCTTGGGGTCCAGTGGAAAAATATCGAAAGCATGACGTTGGCTGAAGTGTGCCAAGTGATAGGAAAATAACTTTTTTTCGGAAGTTGACTCTGGGCGTCTGGAACTACTGGACGTGAATTCTGGTACATACCATCGAAGTGCTGGGGGATGGATTGGACACCAGACAGGTCTATTGAAGTTAATTTATTCTTATTTTAATTCAATCAAAAATGCAGTAATTGTCTCTATTTTGTATTTTGATCAATTATGTAAAATGTCCTTGAATTCTGTGACAACATATTTTCTTTCTTGATTACCTGATGTGTCCTGTTTTCTTTTTTGCATGATTTTAATTTACTTGCAGGATTATTACCACGATCACGACCTTGTCAGAGTATGACAGATGGTCTTCAGATGCACCCATAAGTAGTAACCGATGCTCGATACATCTGGCGATCGGGGTGGCCACCGGACTGGTCCACCACGCCCAATCCATCGCCCCGCAAAACTGGCATCCAGGTAATAGCGGTCAACCTCGTCACTTCCGACCCTACATTCCTATACGAAAAATGTATGTTTTAGTAAGCTGCACCACTCTTCCGAGTTTGTCCCATGACCGTAGAATCACCCTGTAGTTGTAATCTTACTCATTGTGTTAATTTGTGGTTGAAAATGGTGTGAGGGTTCGGTAATTAATCAACGTCACACTGGAACACCACAAAAGGGCCTTTGGTGGCGGTCTAGGATCGGACCCCGAAGGGGAAGATCGAGGACAACATCACATCATTTTAAACCACGGTCAGATGACAGGGTCACATCTGAGCTGGCACACCGCACTCCATACTTCCCTCACCAAGACCACGTGAGGATATTGGAGGCCACGACAGATTGAACGTGAACCAGCTCCCGCTGTACGCGACGGTCTTTGGCAGGATTCAAACGCACAACCCACCGGTTTCTAGACCGTTACTCTTCCGACAGAGCTACTACGGTCCCTGTCTTCCGACAGCACTGCGCGACATTACATATGCAATCGCACGTACTGATTGCTTTAATTTAAAATTTGACTTCTCAGTTCTAAATAAACTCTATAACCAAAACAATCGACGCACCTTATTAGGAGTTGTCTGATTGCGATAAAAATGGGTGGATGTGAAGAACATACATACAAAAACAAAGGATTGAAATTTCAGAAAAATTGAATAATTTATTTCAGAGTTTAACCGTTACAAAGGGAGGAAGTCAATAAGGCGATGATCCACCACTGGCCTGGATGCGTCACCCGGCGTGGCATAGACTGAAAAAATTCCCGGATGGTGTCCTGCGGAATTTTTTTGCCAAGTTGTCTCAACTGTCGGGCTAAAGTGTCAAGATCATGGGATGGTTGTAATCGCCTTCAACGTCCCCCAAATGTGCTCTATGGAAGGCCTCGAAATATATTTTTTAATACAGGTGCACCTTGTGCACCTTTAGTATTTAAATTAGGTGCACAGATTATTTTTTAGGTGCACATTTAAAAAAAACTTAATACAAGAGCATTAACGTAATGTAAACTGCTTAATTAGTTGGGTATGTTTAGATAGGTTAGTAGTAGATAGTAAATAAAAATATTGATGAAGCCCTTGAATCTCTTGTGTTGCTTCCCCATGGAAACGAGATATGGATTCTGTCTGATAGTAGAAGTGCAATACAGCACTTGACCAATTGGCAAAGTGTGAGAGATAGTGTTGGAGTGTCAATACTCAACAAGTTAAAACGGCTTTCCATATCGCATCGGATTCCTTCCCACGTCGAACTTGAGGGAAATGAGATTGCGGACACTTTGGCCAAGGCTTGTGAGGCCTCTGTGCCGTCAGCACCCCTCACCTTTTTGGAGATCTTCTCAAAAATAAAACACAAGAATAAGACCACTTGGAATGTCCCCCCAGAGCACACATGGTACGACCTGGAGGCTCAAGGTTTCAATAGGCAGGACCAAACTATTCTTGCCCGCTTTCGAAGTGGTCACCTTAAATCAATGACATTTTCCGAAGGATCTTTGAGATTTGTACAAACTGTTACACTGAGCAGGCTTCACCTCATCACATCCTCTCGTGCCTCCAAACAGGACTTGACTGAGGATCCATTGACGGTGTTGGATTTTTTTAGGGTGTTTAACGTCATGGACCTGGTCTAGCACTGCTGGCCAATGGAGGCGTGCAACAACAACAAATAAAAATATTTAAATAATTTTTGTTATCTGCGAAATTATTACTTACAAATATTCAGTCAACATCAGACAGGCAATCAGAAACGTCTACGCCTCAACTTTATTAAAGCTATTTTCTTCTAGTGGAATTTGAAAATGCAACCATAAATTCTCAATTTCTTCGTTCCCATAGCTCTCAATTTCTTCATTGTTTGACCAATAACATGGCTCGAAGACAGCAAAAGCAGACAAAAGTGGATCCTTAACAATGGATTTAAGTCTGTCTTCAATCTGCGAACTGCATAGTTGGATTATGTGTCACGTTTCTTTCAAAACTTTCTTTTTTGCAATGTCTAATATTTCAGCAACAGACCACACAGGCTTTTCATGCAGGTTTGTTGATGAGAAGCTGAACGGGATACTCGTAAGTGTTGACCTCCACCATCTGACAGATTTACCTGTAAACCCGTTACGGCCCAGCGATTTTGTTTTCGCGGAGTGTGTATTTAGGAATTTTTAATTACGTTCCTTAAGAGAGAGAGAGAGAGAGAGGTCGATACTAATATTTTGTTCAAACATCCAAATAACATAAAATAAGCTCCCCAACCTGTGTTTTAAGTTAGGTGCACTGCATGCACCAAACGGGAAAAAAATTAGGTGCACAATTTTATTTTCATGTGTATGTGCACCCGGGTATATCGAACCCTGCTCTATGGGAGAGAGATCAGAAGACCTAGCTGGGGCCAAGGAAATGTTGGAAGGCTTGAAGACAATTCATAGCAACACGTGCCGTGTGCGGCCGGGCTTTATCTTGTTGAAAAATAAGTTCCTAAATGTAACAACATTACGGGGTGTTTCAAAACGAACGGTAAGACAACCGGTCGTAGAATGGCGTCTATATCTGAGCTGTAAGTGTGCCAGAAATGACTACCAAAGTAATACCAAAGGAGATGGCACTCCAGACCCTAACGCCATGTTGTGGGCATGCGTGGCGTGCGATAGTAAGGGTAGGATCCCCACGCTGCCCTGGACGTCTCCAGACATGTCTGCGGTTGTCGTCAGGACACAGTTGGAAAAGAGACTCGTCAAAGACTATAGGTCCTCAGTCAGCGCCGTTCCAAGTAGATCGAGACCGGCGTCACTGTAATTCTGCACCTTCTTAGTGCGTCGATTTCTTTTTTTATAGAGTGCATATATTTTCTTCAAAGTCCGAATGCCGTAACGTTAAGCCGACCAACCTTTATAGTGGTTAAGGTGTTAGCCTCTACATCGAAAGGTTCCTGGTTCGAATCCGGGTCCGGGCATGGATGTTTGTAAGCGTATGGCGTAGAGGCGGCTGGTGCACCTTAAATCTGTCGTGGCCGAAAGTCCTCACGTTGGATGGGTGTGGAAGTTTGGAGAGTGGGGTGCCAGCTCAGGTGTTGCTTCGTCATCTGACCGTGGTTCAAAATGACGAGGTGTTGTCCTCGGATCTTTCCCTTAAGGGAATGATCCCGGACCGTCGTCAATAGCCCGTTGCGTTGCTCTAGTACGACGTTAACTAAAATTACCATTGCCGTAACGTTAAACCTTAATCAACTAGTTACCACCGTCCCAGCCTAAACCATTCGGTGTATCGCCACGTAATTTTGAACCAAGGTCAGATGACGAGACAACATCTGAGCTGGCACCACACTAACCCAACGTGAGGACTTTCGGCCGCGACAAATATAAGGTGCACCCAACCGCTTCTTCACCAAACGTTTACAAACATCCGTGGTCTGACCCCGGATTTGAACCAGAAACCTTCCGATGTAGAGGCTAACACCTTAACCACTACACCGGTTGGTCGGCAACGTTAAACCATGTGTTTTTTATTAATCGTTGTTGATTGTTACACTTAAATTATATCTTCTCATCAAACTCAGAGGAACAAATACTCAACTTCGCAATTCGAGGGCGCAGTTCACGACACGCATGATTAACGCCAAGTAGTTGATTGCTGATGGCCAGTATTTGTGTGTTGGTACTTTCGAATCGTTCCAAATAAATCTATTCTAAAGGAACCAAGAGAATTGTTCCTACGAATCCTAATCTAAGGACCCTCCATGGATCTAGACCACATGCAAACGGACGTGATATTTTCCCCGTCTTGATCACAATCGCTTCCTTTTTCAATCAAACACACAATGAGTGCAAAGATAGAATCTTCACTTCTATTAGCAACTACATACTGAATGAGTCTGCAAATAATGGATCAGTGTTTTCACACCTGTCCACTATTCTACTTAACTTACTATTCTACTTAACTTACTATTCTACTTAAGAGTTTAGTAAAACTGCAATTTGCATCAATTCAAGCTAAATTTAGCGTTTGGTGTTGAAGCATAGATAACATTTAAGTGGGATGTTCCCTTCAGAATACGCCGTTCCTCTTCGTTCATTTAATATTTGGTTGGTTAAGATTTCTATGCAGCGAAGGTCCTATTGGGCTATACTAAGCCACAATATCAAGAAATAGACATAGATTTTGACTGGCCAGGAGAGGTAGGTTAGAAAAGTATTTCGATTAGCAACGCACTGGAGGAACACGTCGGGCTATGGGTGACGGTCCAGGATCAATCGACAAGGGAAATATCCAAGGACAACACCACGTCATTTTGAACCGCGGTAGGATGACGAGGTCGCACCTGAGCTGGCACTCTACTCTCCAAACTTGCACAGGAAGCCAATGGAAGGACATTGGAATCCACTGAAGGTTGCACTAGACTCCCTTTAACACGAAGCACTCTGAATCATGCGGTTGCTAGTCAATTCTGGTGGCTTCACACCAACGACGCCAGTAACAGAGACAGGCAACATTTTTTCGCCTGTCTCTGTTGTTGTTAAAAAAGCCTTCACACCACCATCGACATCAATTCATTTGCGCATAATCATCTTTTTCGAAAGCAAAACATTTATTTATGCTTCTGATTCTGCAAGATGGTTAACAGATAGCGTCCGCGTTTAGTAAAACTGCTTTTGCAGCGAAGACGATTGCTTTTAAAGCTTCTGGCTGCTGATGAAATAAAGCAGTGGGTGAAAAACAGCAACCAAAATTGGATTATGAAAAGTGCTCAGGAATCTGATTGGCTGTTGACATGGCGACAGAGACAAAAGTTGAACTTTCACCAAGACTTGAAAGCGCTGCTATAGGGACGGAGACAAACCGGGAGAAACAAAATTTGTTTGCGATACGCATGCGCAATAACGAAGAGACGTGTTTTTTGTCTTTGTCGCCGTTGGTGTGAAGCCACTATTACTATTCCTATTCCATCCGGGCTATCACGGGCGGTGGTTTTATGGCGATAAGGCCTCATTTGACTATACTGACACACGACATACACTATCAAATAATCGACACACACAAAGAAAGATTGACACACTGAAGGGAATACACCCTGGGAGGAATGCACTTGACAGGAATCGAGCCTCCGCCGCCTACAACTCGAAGGTTGTTAGCGCAGTGTACTGAGCCCCGACACATATTTTAGGCGTCTGCATTTTTTTTTCATCTGCGCGATTAGCAAAACGATTTATTTCGATCGAGCTAACTTCAGCATTCATCTTAACACCGTTAACGCTTCGAGGGTAGTTGTTCTTGGTCTCGAGTCTCTCCACCCCCCCCCCCGAATGCGTCCCTCTTCGAATTCGAACGCGTCGCGAGGATCGTGTCTTCGCCGGAAGTCACTCAAGAGTCGATCTCACGTCCAGAGCCGCGACGGATCCGCATTCTACAGCAGGATGTAATCCCCCTAATAAACTCTATTTCCCCCAACTTTCCAATCGATCGCGACCACCTTGCAACCCTAATGAGGACATTGAAGGGTCTCCGGTGGGCCCTCAGAAGACGACGTGTCGAATCTTTGGCGCACGTTGTGTCAGAATGTTCGAAGGGCCCTGTCGAACGCTCCGTCGTTCTAAATGGCTTCCAGAGTGATATTTATGAAAGCCTCGGCAGTGAAGACTCGTTAAGCGAGTCGCTCTTTTTCCTTCTAATGCGACACGTGACTGCCCCCAAACGCGTGTCGCAGTAAATATGCAGACGATGTCGCGTCTTTATGTGCCTCCGAAAAAAGTTCTTCCCTCCCTCTCGGGTGACATGAGAAGCCTCTTGTTTTGCTGGAAACGCGACTTTTCCCATAACTTAATATTTACAGCCCATCAATTTTTTTTTTGTACCAGAAGAAATTTCGTGGTAAATGCTACGCTCAGAAAATAAATATTCATTCCGCTGATTTATACTTTATGTACCAGCGCACGTGTTTTCATAGTTGAATCTCGACCAACCATGATGATTCAATATTTATGGCTCGTTTCGCGAGCTGGTCTTCTGGTAAGCATGCTCCTCGAGTTAAATTTACACTTAACGATTCACCCAGTTCCGCTGGAAGTTAACCCGGTCTTGCTAACCGGGAAGCACTAAATGTTTGATGCAAAATTTGAGTTATTAATCTGGATAGGAAATTAAATGGGGATTCAAGCCACGTCTGTTCAAACGGATGAACGGGCCCAGGGAGGCTCAGCTGGAAGTGCAACGTCATTAAAAGACGGTGGGTCGTGAGTTCACACCTCGATCCTGTCAAAGACCGGCGTGTACACAGGGGCTAGTGCATATTTAATCAGTTATGTTTTTAGATGTCTTCTCAATGGAAAAGTAGGTATTTAATTAAAGTCGTAAGGGAGCAACACAACGTGCTATGGGTGGTGGTCCGGCATCAAACCTGAATAGTGACTATGGACCCGAAAATTAGTGAACAGCACCACGTCATTTTGCACCAAGTTCGGTAATGGTAATGGTAATTTTAGTTAACGTCGTACTATAGCGACACAACGGGCTATTGACGACGGTCCGGAATCAATCCCTTAAGGGAGAGATCCGAGGACAACACCTCGTCATTTTGAACCACAGTCAGATGACGAAGTAACATCTGAGCTGGCACCCCACTCTCCAAACTTCGACACCACCCCAACGTGAGGACTTTCGGCCACGACAGATTTTAGGTGCACCAGCCGCCTCTACATACGCTTACAAACATCAATGCCCGGACCCGGATTCGAACTAGTAACTTTCCGATCTAGAGGCTAACACCTTAACCACTATGCCGGTTGGTCGGCTGCACCACGTTCGGTTGACGAGGTTACATCTGAAATGGCACCCCACTCTTTAAACTTTCGCACCACGCCAACGTGAGGATATTAGTAAGGTAAGGTTTTTTAACTAACGTCGTACTAGAGCAACACAACGGGCTATTGACGACGGTACATGATCAATCTTCTAAGGGAAAGATCGGAGAACAATATTACGTCATTTTGTACCACGGTCGGATGACGAGGTCACACCTGAAATTGCACCCCACTCTCTAAACTTTCACACCACACCAACCGGATATTTGAGGCACGACAGATTAACGTGCATCCTTCCCATATACACGAGTCTTTGGTTGATTCCAACTCGCAATCCTCCGGTTGTTAATCCGTCACTCTTCCAACCGGACGACAGCGGCACTTCGCAATGGAGAGTTGTAGAAGTTTGGAGAGTTGGGTGCCAGCTCAAGTGTTGACCTCACCATCTGATCGTGCTACCAAATAACGAGTCTTTACCCTTGGATCTTAAATTTAGTTATGGATCCTGGACCGTCACAATAACCCCTTTTGTTGATCCGGTTGGACGTTGATTAACTACCTACCTATCAAACAGATAACCCTAATAGGTATGTAACTGTGAATATTATCGAGTTAGAATTAACAAAGACGAAGAGTTACGATTAACTTTTTCTGAATGACTGGCTGTAAATTAAACTATCTTTTCTTCACATTGATAACATAAAAATAGATTCCTCTTGCGAACGATAAAAATAATCTATGTAAAATATAAATTAATTATCCCATGAATTATTTCCTTCTTTTCAAAATGGTACAAAATCTAATTTCACAGGTGGAAAAAGTTGCACAATTCTTCTAGTGGTTAATACAAAATTAATCGATTCATAACGCAAACAAATAAAAGTCTCTTTAAGATAATAAGTTAATCTATTTCTCACACACGGAATAACGGAAATAAAAATAATCGTTTCATAATCGTAAAATCGCATACACACATAGCATAGGATCACAAATCGGTTCTTCTCTGAAACGATTACAAAAAAAAATCGATTTTTTTATAGTTCGAATCGATCCGCAGGATCGAATCCCTTAATAAATCGATTCTCTTTCGGACGATTTTCTCTCCTATTTGTCAGAATAGCGTTTTCTCGTTCTTTCGGAGCTCTCTTTCAGGAAGAGATTGCGGAGACTAATCAATCACTCATCCCTTCGCCGTCCGGGAGTTAAATGACACGTGCCGCTGAGACGGTCCGGCACCTGCGCGTGCCACATTCCGCCCCATAAAAACCGGAACGAACGAATAGAAAAGAAAATCCAATCTCTCCCTTAGAAAAATTTCTTCTTCCGAACGTAATTTTCTGGCATTTCACACTCGGCCGAATAGAATTTGATTTCAAACTGGGGAGGGTTAGCCCCCTCCCCCTTGTGGGACCGGGAGAGGGGTGGGGGAGACAGAGAACGTTCTTCCGACTGTCAAAAGCCAATATGTCAAGAGAAGACCGTGGGAGTAGAAGAGGTTCTCTCAGTGCCAACACTCTGCTTTTGGAAGAGAAGTATTTTCGTTGAGTTTGGGAGATTCACGTGCGCGAACGGAGTTCTTGACGTCTAGATTTGGGCTCAAATATGAAAAATTCTTTCCCGAAATGGATGTCAAATTCGAAGAAACATCTAAAAGCGCGCGACTGATTTTGATGGTGATAAAATCAGTACGTGGCCGCGTCGGTGATTTCTCGAGAAATGAAAAACCAAAAAATGAATTTCTTTTCTTCAATTAACGATCGATTGTGTCGAACAAATCGCGCAGACCAAATAATAAAATTTGGCTATGTTTTAATAAATACGTGACGAATTTTGAATAAACAAAAATGTTTTCAACATTCTTCATTTCTTTTGACGCTTGAGTATTGTTTATTGTGAGTCTTCGCTTTTTTTAGAAGACAGGTAGGTAGTTGAATAAACGTCGAACTGGACCAACGCAATGGAGTTTGGGCTACGATCCGGGATCCATACCGAAGGGAAGGGGACAACACATCGGAATTTCGAATCACTGTCAGTTCTCAGGTCTCAGGGGTCTCCGTGAAAAATTCTAAGGTCTTTCAGGTCGCATTTCAACTGAAAATCAGATGTCGAAGGAATTTTGAGCGTTCCCAAGGGGTTTGAGATTTAGGAGATCGTAATGTCAGTGTAACGTCAGATGAAGAGGGTTTATTTTAAGTGCCCAGAACTTTAAAATCGATGTAATGGCAAATGGAGTGCTGTAATAGTACATCTAGGGTTATATATGGACAGTTGATTATTCGAAAGAAGTTTTATGGTCTCCACTTAGGGAATTATTGAATGTCTGCTTTGTGTCGGCTCAATCAGAGAAGCCGCATTTAGAGCGGTACAGCGTGGTGTGCCAGATCAAATGGTGATCTCGTTATCTGACCTTAGTTCCAAATGACGTGAAGTTGTTCTAAGATTTTTCCCCTTCGGGTTTGTACTCGGATCGTCGCCAATAGCCCGTTGTGTTGCTCCAGACACACACTAAATGTCTCTATTCCCCACCAACCGGTCTGGTGGTTAAGCGGTTGCCTCTAAATCTTACCGTGGTTCAAAATGACGTGGTATCGTCCTCAGATCTTTCCCTTAGGGGATTGATCCCAGATCGTCGTCAATAACCCGTTGTATTGCTCTAGTATCGCGTTAATTAAAAATTACTATTTTTACTCAATCCCTAAATGTCGTAACTATACATATCACATCGGAAATTTATCGTTATGACAGGAGGTGAAATGACAAAGATACTCACCTGTTGACACAAGTGACCTCCTGATTGAGACTCCTTACACTATTCGGTAGCAACTCGCGAGTTCTAGGCGGCGCAGGTACGATTCCTTCCTGGGTGTCCGATGGAAGCGTTAGTAAGACTTTCATTGTGGTTGTTTTTCTGCTTTCTCGGGGTTTTATTGTGCAATGTCCATTTTGCGCCAGGCACAATATCAAGTAAGAGACAACCACGGAATGAAAGCTATTACCAACACAGAAGAGAGAATTGCCCCCAGTGAGGTATGCAATTGACTGTAATCGAACCTGCGTCGTCTATAACTCGAAGGTTGCTGGCGCAGTGGACATAACCACTGTTCCACGACGGACCCACTTGAATGTATGTCCATTACTCAAAGTTGCCTGTCATGTATTTAACAAGCAAAATGACGAAATATGGCTATTACACCATACAACCCAACCAACTTTAAGCAAACCTAAAATTCGTGGATCGGGATAAGTCGAAAATCTCTCTATCTCTACTATTATAAAAGAAAGTGGTCGTTTGTCTGTATGTTTCGCGGACGCCGATTCTATGTTACGTACAGCAATGAGATTTGGCACACAGGTAGTCCGAATTTATTGCAATTTCTGGGTCGCGGCGAATTTTAAAGTTCAATCTAGAAGATGTTTAAATGAATTTAATGGTGTTATTCTCTTCCTGTTTCTTCATATGCATTTCTCTGGACAAAAGAAGAAACACCAGAATCTAGATTTCTTCTACCCACGTGGCCTTGCCGTCAGCCTTTGCAAACATGCCAAGTTTTTTTCATCGCGGGGAATTCGGATAAAATTCAAAATTTATTTTTTTCCGTTTCCGCTTTCATTTCGAGCCGAGGAATGATTTTCCAGCAGCGGATAAAAAGAAAGCTTTAACTTTAGTTATTTCATTTTTCTATCTCCTAGACCATCAAAGATAGAGTAAATATTTCAACGGATTTGAAATCTGAGGAAACTTTTACACCAGATTAATACCTTGCACCACGGGCACGGGCAACGCCGAGCTAGCCACGCTGTGTCTAGTCTTTTCTCTCGCTACCTGGATCCACACCTTGTGGACCTCGACTCTTTCGCCTTAAAAATCATCTTTGTGAAAAAATTGGTAAAGAACTCGGGTATATGTATATGCGTGGACGTCAAAGCTTCCGATTGATACCAATAGATGACTGTATAAATCTGTATTTCGTGTGAAATATTTATTATTCAAAAGCGATTTAGAAGAAATGGCGTCGACTCAACGTTCTCGTAAAAGTGAGTAAATATAATTTATTTTTAATGAATTTGAAATCCTTTAGTTAATTCTTATATAAGTCAACGTAAGTGGACGTGTGTACTTAATGGTTAAAATTGGCGTTATTATCTTGTACGTTTCGTCCTTTCACAAAATTAACGAACAGTCTGATTTGAACCGTTTACGGCATTTCATGAGATCTTATCTGTAAATTAAAAGTATAATATTTTTCTACTATCTAAAAATTTTATTTTGATCATATTGATTCGATTTTTAAGCAACAGACTACCTAATATAAGTTGGAAAGGGTTGTGTTTCCTCTGAGGACATGAAAGTTCTGGGCCTCGGAGAAAGTGTTGTGAAGATAGTGTCAGAAAGTATTCCCTCAAACTGGTAACATGTCGTATACACTGACAGGTACTTCATTGGCCTGAAATGTGCTGAGTATCTCCTCGAAAAAGAAATTTTTACAGCTGGTAGGATTTAGGACAAACAAAATTAGAAATGCCCAAATAAATTAAAATTGGACAAAACATTAAAAAGATAAACTTGTAAATAATGATGAAAAACTATGCATTTTAAAATGGAAAGACAATAAAAGCGTTATTTTTTAACGTCATATTCGGGCAGTGAATCTGTGTCAAGCTGCATGAGGTGGTCAAAGGAGGAGAAAAAAAGATTATTGTATCACAGCCAGTAGTTGTTCAGGACTATAATAGCTCAATGGGTGGAACCGAGTTATGTGACTTCTTATGCCAATTATAGGCGTATCAGGCGAACAAAGAAAGAGCCAGTAAGAGTTTATTCATTTTGTGGGGATCTGGTTATTTTAAAGCAAATAAATTAAAATTCTTATTCTTCATTGACTGCCAAATGTAGGTGGCACAAGCCCTCATTAAATATGATGGGAACATTACTAAAAACATAAAAAAACAAACATGTTCATAGGAAGAAACTCGAAAAAAGCAGAGGAAGGTTGTCAATCAACCAATCAAAGAAGTTAGACTTGATAATGTAGGCCATGTGCCAAAATTTATGGATGATCAAAGTGTAGGTTAGCTGAATGCAAATCCAGTACAAGAGTCAAGTGAACAAAATGTCAAATGTACCTTTGCAACATGAAAAATAACTGTTTCATGAAATACCATCCACAGTAAAAATTGTATTAAAAAATTATGTTTGCGTCTTATTTCTCACAAATATTGTGTTATTTTAAAGTGATAATGATATAGTATATACAAAATTTATGTCTTGCATCTATAAAATGTACCTATGCAAGTCAAAAAGCACTTCCCAAGACAAAATATCACATGAACAATATATTTAAAAAAATATTTTGTAGTTCTAATCTTCTATATAATATAATCTTATTGTACTTAAAAAGTGAAAAATAATACAGCAATGTACAAAAAAAATGCGTTCTAACGCAATATCATAGCAATTGTAAATTATTAGGCTTTCAGCTTTGACACCCGAGGTACATATATGTGTACCTAAAAGTTTTATCCTCCTATGATACCAGCATTTAAAAGAAGAATTGACGTGAGAAGTATTTCATAATATTTATCAGAAAAGGAATGATTTTAAAACAATTTTTACATGGCTGGTAGCGAAGAGGTTACATATAAAAGGATGTGTGTGTGTGTTTATTCTCTGTACAAATGACCCATCCACATCCATTTTGGTACACTTATACTTTCGAACACTGCGGAAAACATGTGTTATTTCTTTCCTGTTTTCAGACTCATCCGTTGCCATGAAAATTCGCACACAGTGTCCTAATAGTGCCCCTCGTAGCCCCAATTTCAAAATCTAATGCTTGTTTTTCTGCACTAGATGGACATGGAAACATGTACTACAGTGTTTGAGTTTTTGAGTTAACATGGGGAAATGTCTCAATCCTATTTGAAACCCCAGTAACGCCAGGTTATTCAGCAAGTGAATAATATATCGAGACAGAATGTAACGAGGGGTAATTTTACCACTTATTTGACTAGCATGGCGTTATAGTGTCGCATATTTGAACGATATACCACAACGCATTGGGAGTGCATGGATGAAAACCAGTCGTACGAGGTTAGGTAGACATTTGCCTAACGTCGCACTGGAGCAACATAACGGGATATTGGCGACCGTATGGACCAGACCAGAAGGGAAAAATCAGACGAAACACTAAGGTATTTTTCAACAACAGTCGATGACGCGATCACACTTGAGGTGCCACCCCACTCACCATACTTCCTCACCACGACAAAGTGAGGACATTTAGGGCCAGGACAGGTTTAACGTGCACCGGTATCCTCGTACACGACGGTCTTTGGTTGGGTTCGAATCCTGAGCCGTTACTCTTTCAGCCGGAATCCCAGTCGAACGAGGGAGAATCTTCCAATCAAGAACTGATTCACAGCCTTTTGAAACGTCCCGAACATCCCTTCATTTCAGTTCCCTCGGCTGCTGTCGACACCTGATGTTCCTTTTCAGGTGGCCCGCACAAAGGAGCGGGGGGGTGAGTGGCGGAAGAAAGAAACGCTATTAAATGTTCGAATGCGTCGTTGTCAAAAAGTGGAATTCGTCGCCGAAAAGGGCTTTCAAGCCGAAGCACAATGGACACACACCAGAAAATTGAAATCTTTCAGGGGCTGAAGTGATTTTTGGAACCTCCGCTAAGTCGCCACAAAGAACGATGCGCGACAAGAAAAGAACAGTTCTCGGTTCGTGTGAAAAGTTTGGCCGATTCTGTCGGGAGAACCAGGATCACAAATTCATATTCTTTTCCTGACATAGTCTCGAGACTGCGAGATTCAACGTGGAAATTTTCGAGTGGTCGAGAACAGGTGGGAAAGCGCAGTCGAACACAGAGTGAAAAGCTACATATTTATTCTACAGGATAATTCAAATAGATTCTATGGTGCTGGACTTTAGAATTTTAGGCTAGACGTCGGTAACTTAAATTCCTAAACGACGGTTTTGGAAATCAATTCTTGAAACAGACATTTAATTTTTAAATGCCTGTTTTGTGTAGATTTACTCGCCGTGGTAACCCAGTCGCAAGAACAACGAAAACGTTCCGAGTTCGTAACTAGGGCCATTCAAAGACCACGTGTACAATGGGGGCTGGTGCTCGTTCAATCTGTCATGGCCACTAATGTCCTCAAGCTGACGGTGGTGTGGAAGCATCGAGAGCGGAGTGCCAGCTTGAGTGGGACCTCGCCATTTGACCGTGGTGATTCTCCCTTTGAGTTTGATCCCCAACTCTCACCGATAGCCCTTCATGTAACTTCAATGAATTAACCTACCTCTGTGCACAAATCAGTTGGGGTTTTTATGGTGCAATAACTACATTGGGTCGTGCTGAGCAAGACAGAGGCTACAGACAATATCAAGTAATGTACATACACCAAGAACGTTTCACTGAAATAGAAGAGAATAGACCACCAAAATTAAGGTCACAAACACGTTTTCAAAATAATTTTTTATAATTTTATATTTTAATAATTACCAGAAAATGTAATAAAATCTCTATTTTATATATTATAAAGAACGGGTAGCACAATGCTAGCCTCCACTTTGAAATAAATGGCATTTGGCGTTAGTTATGTAGAGCAACGTAGAATTTGACCGTTTAAGTATCTGGGATTTTCTCTTGCAGTGTTGTGAAAATTGCGTTAAAACACAGAAGTTCGACTATTTGCAGTGAGAATGAGTTCTCATCATCGTTTAGATGATTCAATGAGACGGAGAACCGTTGGCAGGCTTGAAGCTGGTCCGTCTTAAGCAGAGGTGGCTTGATGGTTACAAGTGGCACCAAAAGTGGTATCCAGTGGAATCAAATCCAAATAATTGGTACTATCATCAGGAACCCCGGCTTAGACCGGCCAAGGCCGCCCCAAAGCGACGATACATGCACAGGATCGCGACTTGGAATTAAGTGCACGACGGCATAGGCAGAAAACGGCTACAGAGCTTTCTCGCGACCTTGCTGCTGCGTCTGGAAAAAGAATTTAGAGCAAACAGTATGCAGACGTCTAGCAGAGAGGGCCCTTTATTCCCGGCGTCCAATGTGTCTCCGTTTGAGCGCATTACACTGGAGAGCCGGATTGTCGCGGAGCCGAACACACCATTCTTGGACACACCAAGAATTGGGGTGTGTTCTTTTCACTCATGAGTTGAGATTCAGCACACAAAGTGATTCTCGGCGAGTCTTGATCTGAAGACAACGTGGAGCACATTATCCCTCCAACGTAAGAAAAATTGACCCATTTCGCAGAGGAATCCTTGTCTGGGGCGGCATCATGTTGGGCAGTCGTACACCACTGCACATCTTTGATAATGGTAGTGTTACCGCACAGCGCTATAGAGATGAGGTCCTTGAACCCTATGTGAGGTTGTTCCGGGGTGCTGCAGGTACGAACTTCCTTTTAATGGACAATAATAAGCGGCCACACACAGAGCTCACATTATTCTTGATTTCCTTGAAGAAGAGGATATTCGCCGTGTGAACTGGCCCGCGAAGTCTCCGGATCTCAATCCCATAGAACATGTTTGGGATGGTCTAGGAAGAGCCATTGTACGACGTTACCCCCATCCCAGGACCCTCCAGGCGTTAAAAGCCGCACTATTGGGATAATATAATTTATTGCTGCAAGCCTTTCTCGACACCTTCATAAACAGCATGAGGACTCGTTGTGAGGCTTGAATAGCAGTGCACGGTGGCCACACTCTATATTAGACGGACCTATCCCGCGATAAAAGCATCAGGATTTGACCGTTTTTGATATAACCTGTATCTTAACTAACACAATTAAACTCTTTTTTCATATTGTTATGTTCTTGTATGCTTTCTCTCATAATAATGTATCTCTGTGCCAAATTTCGTAGCAATAAAATGAATAGTTCTCCAGTTCTCACAGATTTTATGTTTGTGACCTTAATTTTGGACATCAGTGTCGAAGAGTTAAGTACACCCATGGAGGAATTGAAACCGTCGTGAATACTACCTGCGCCGAATACAGCTCACAAATTGCTAATGCAATGGTCCTACCCACTGAGCCATGTCAGACAATGGTACTGTTTGGTAAGTTAAGGTGTATGTGCATATACTAGAAATCACGAAAATCTACCAGAATATCAATATTTTTTTTTATTACGTCAATGTATTTTCCAATTTCTAAGCTTTCAAAAGATGGCAAGAATTTGCTAATATTCGAAATGGTTTTTTAGTTACAACGGTTTTCGTTTGCTATTGTCACCATGAAGAGACGGGTTTCCAATACTTTAAACTCGATTTCTGAAGAACTGCGTTTTTGCAATAGGATGTTTTGTTCAAAAGGTGATAACTTCACAATGAATTCATCTATCAAAATTTCTTTTGACTCATTATGATTTATATAATACAGTGGATGTTTACAATCTCATAGTATTTAGCGAAGAAATGGATTCTTCAGTGTTGAATTTCTTGAAAAAATATTGATTGTTTTGCGCTTTCTCGATTAAAAAGTTGTATAGAAAAACTATATTTTCTAGCAACTTGATGGGGGTTCAAAACATGAAGAATAATATTAGGAATAATTTCAAGCAGGATTAACTAATTCGTTCAGGAATCGTCTTTCTGAAAAAATTTGATCGAGGTATCGTGTTTCAAGAAACTTGCTAATTTGTTAACTATATCTTAATTACATAATTAATTACTTGTACAATCTGATTTTTTTCTCCTTCAAAATAATTTAAAAAATACACCAATTGCTGTCAAAATTTTTAAAAATCTTAACCGTAAATTTACTTTTTAAGGTAATTGTATTAACTTTGCACAGGAGTAACACAACGGTCTATTGGAGACGGTCCGGAATCAAACTCGAGGAAAAAGATCCGAGGACAACACCACGGTCATATGAGCAGGTCACACTTGAGCTGGAATCCCACACTTCTGTACCACCTCAACGCGACAACATTTGAGGCCATGGCAGATTTAACGAGCCCCAGCCCTTTATGTATACAGCAGTCCTTCGCTGGATTCAAACTCGTGACCGCCCGGTCGTTAGTCCTCTACCAATCGTTCTGCCCACCCACCGGTCTGGTGGTTAAGAGGTTAGTCTCTAGATCGGAAGGTGCTTAGTTCAAATCCGAGTCAGTACATGGATATTTGTAAGCGTATGGTGTAGAGGCGGCTTGTGCACCTCCAATCTGTCGTAGCCCAAAGTCCTCACGTTGGGTTGGTCTGAAAGTTTGGAGAGTGGGGGTGCCAGCTCAGGTGTGATCTCGATATCTGACCGTGGTTCCAAACGACTTGAAGTTGTCTTAGGATTCTTCCCCTTCGGGTTTGATCCCGGACCGTCGCCCCGTTTTGTTGCTCCAGACACATACAAAAAGCCTTAATCCCCCATCAACCGGTCTGGTGGTTAAGGTGTTAGCTTCTAGCTCGGAAGGTGCCTAGTTTGAATCTGGGTTAGTGCATGGATGTTTGTAAGCGTAGGGTGTAGAAAAGGCTGGTGCACATTCATTTATAGTGGCCGAAAGTCCTGACTTTGGGTTGGTGTGGAAGTTTGGAGAGTGGTGTGCCAGCTCAGGTGTTGCTTCGTCATCTGACCGTGGTTCAAAATGACGAGGCGTTGTCCTCGAATTTTTCCCTTAGGGGATTGATCCCGGACAGTCGTCAATAGCCCATGTGTTCCTCTAGTACGACGTTCATTAGAATTACCTTGCCTTACCTACCCATTGGGCTACCGCGACCCCGTTTGAATTTGGAAACTGCATAGAAATGAAAGGAAATGTAGATTTACATCTGATTATTCGGATGCTCGAAAAGATCTTTTTAAAACATTTGTAAAACTGTTCTCACTGCCTTCGGCAACCTTTATCAATTAACAAAAAAATTGATTTGAAAAAAAAAAAAGGTTTCCAGGGAAACCTCCGAAAAAACCGAGTTCGCCACCGAACACATTCCATTCTGGCGACGGCACAGCGAAAAAACCTCCATTCCAGCTCCCTCTGCATTATTAATTCGCTGAAACATTTTTAACAGGCCAACGCCTTCGGACACTTTTTTTCCAATCACCCAGACACACACGAAATTTCCATTCCCCAGAAAACATATTTTAATGATTAATTAGTCAGAGAACCTCAATAAATAGCATAAAGGGAGAATTAAAAAAGGTTTCTTCCCCGCCGAAGAAAGTCATTTTTTGTTCCCCCTCTAAGAAGCGAATTGCGTGTTCTCGCCAAATCTCATTTCACTTGGAGTGAGGTGCGAAGTGGTTTTCGTTTGCAATAATGAATGGCTGACTTTCGACTTTTTCGCTCCATTTAGCTGATTAGACACCCATTATTTATTTTGAATCCTGTGGCTTTTTTTTTCATTTCGTTTCGTTTCGCCGTAAATGGTGTTTCACTCCTGATTAAATATCTCTCTCCGCGACCGAATTATTTTTTCGTCGTTTTTTTGCGGTTCTCTTAATATTTCTGACACGTCTATTACAAGCTCTCCTCAAATGAATTGTGATTTCTCAATTTCTAGGAGAGCGAAAGGTTTTTCTTCCCCTTCCACCTCGCATTTTTAACAATTTAATCAAAAAGATGGACTTCCGCTAACGGCTGATAAATGGAGAGAGGAAATAAACGAATCACGCGGATTAGAGAAGGAAAGGGCAGTGGTTGCGAATACAGGAAGACCCTTCTAACGGTGCAATTCCTATAGACCGCGGAGCACTGCTACAATGGGATGTTACAGGTTCATTGGGGGTCAATTACATCATTCCTCAACCGATTTTTACGCATGATAAATCATACTAAAGAAAACAAACAGTTATTTAAAAGGAGCTATGAAACATGAAAAATCCGTTGAGTAATGAAAGTGCTGTGATATGTTTAAGTCGGGATGATTATGGAACTGCTACTCACAATGCGTCAGCTATGGAAGCGGCAACTATGCGCCAGCCGTACTGCAATATTCGTAGTAGAATAGTCACGAAACTTCCTATTTAGATTAATTTAACAATGCAGAATCTGATTATGGCGTCAAAACAGCTTTCCATAAAAGTATCAGTGCAAATTGGATATGAAGACGTCCCCTTATGCAATTTTTTCGTATTCTAATGTGTAGAGGAAGTTAGGGTACAGCTACAGTCTACGTTAATAGCGGTGGCAACGGCTTAGGCGATTTTTTTTTGCCGCATTACTAAAAGCGAGTTAGGCAACCCATCTGTATTTACTGTTTTTGTGGTTTTCATGGCAACATCGGAAAACAGAAAGTTTAAATTTTCATCTTGAATATCCTAGAAAGTTCTTTGAAAATCCGTTAAAGTTGTTTGATTTCATGGGTTCGTTTGAAATGTTTTTTTTGATTCCATTGGTTATTTTAATTTGAAAACATCCTTTGATTGCATTGGTCCTTTAAAATTTGGTTCATTTAATGTTTTTTTGTCCAGTAGTGAAATTTTATTTTATTATAATTTTTTTTTCACAGTAGAGTTTGCCATTTGTGGAATTTTCTTTCTTAATAATTTTTTTCCGGAACAGTTCTGACGTATCAGGTTGTATTATTTCTTGCTTTTTTTTCTTTTTAAAATTGCCCTCTGTATTTAGTGTGCCTAATTGGTAAGTTTCAAGGAATTCTTACCTAACATTCGCAGTTAGTTTTTCTGCTGGCTCAGAAATATGTTTTGAAATGGGTTTAAGCTTATTACTTTTTGTGAAAGTTTAAAAAAAATATACTTTTCAAAGCGTTGTTAAATGTTTTTTCAAGATTTCTTTTTCCATTCTAAGAAAAATATTTTTGAATGAAAAAGATTTTTGAAATAAATCTTTCCTTGGCGACTTTAGGAATGCGCAAAAAAAATTCGCAAAGGCCGTTGACACCGCTATCAACGTAGACTGTAGCTTTACCGAAGTTAGTCCCTATTGAATGATACTTTTGAATACGCTCTAGTATGATTAGTGCTCGAAATAAAGGAGGTGGTTTTTTCCACTACTGTACAAGATAATTATTTACAAGGCTATTTTAATGAGGCCCTTTGTGGGGCTTCGAGTCAAAACTTTCATTCCAAACATTAACATCGTCATGAAATGTATAAGACAATTGATACCAATGGGTGGTACTTCCAGTCTCCATCCTCTTAAGCCCTGCACTGTCTCCGTGAATAGCCTGACGGCGCAGATCATTTTATCTATTTGAATGTCATTTAACTAGCAAATATCATTAAAACTAAACCAGCTCCGGGGTTAGAGGGTAAGTTAATTTTAATCAATGTCATACTAAAGCAACCCAACTGGCTACTGACGACGCTCCGGGACAAACCCCGAAAAGAAAGATCCGAGGAAAACGTCGTTTTGAACCACAGAGGCACTATAATCCACAACAGATTGAACGTGCACCAGACCCCGCGTACACGACTGTCATGGTTTTGAACTCGCAAGCCTCCATGCTAACCCATGATTCTTCCCAACGGACTACCACCACTGGGAAAGAAATGTGAGTAATGCGTATGGAGTGGATGGTGTCAGAGCGTGAAATATGTACACTTCAAATACAGCGGAAAAGCGTGGGCGCAAAAAGCCATGAAAGTTCCGAAAGCACTATTAATTCACCCACACCCCCAGACACTTGTGACAAATTACCTTTAATTACCCCTGCCTCATTAACACGAGGAAGGTAAAAAACTGTCGCTGCTCTGAAGGTGATAAATCTGCTCGCTCTGGGAAGACACGTTTTTGCTATTTATTAAATGAACACGTTCACTGATTGGACAACACCTGAAAAATTCGTGCGACACGCAGCTATGGATTAACTCTGAAATTGAAACATAATTCCGCAGTGTGTTAGACCAGCACGAACGTGTAGCATCTTCACACTAATCGTTTTTAAATACTTATTTCTTTTAATTTTCGTATTCAAATTCTACTCTTCTGAAGCCCGAATCCAAGATGCGGTCTACTTTCCTGCGTTTAAAGGATGCATGCAAAGAAAACACTTTAACAGAACCCGTGATTTGCTATTTCTTTTGTCACATACTACAGAGTGTCCTAAAAGTTCCCGTACTGACGATTCGTGAATTTATTCTACAAAAACAACAAACTTTAAAACAATTACTTTCATGCCAATGGTGAAAAGCACTCTTAACCTAACGTAGGAAAAAAAATTTGAACTAACATTTATTATAAATGTTAAAAAATTCCGCCCTTTTCTTGGAGGCAAAGCTGAAGTCGTTTGCGCATATTTTTAGAAACGCGTTTCAAGATGCTGGGAGTGAATTATTGTATCCTTTGAGTAATGGCTATTTTCAGATCACCTATTGTTTGGTGGTTATCTTCATTAACTTTGTTCTTTAAATATCCCCTCAGAAAAAAGTCGGAGATGCTGAGATCAGTGGAACGAGGTGGCCAAAGGTTTCGTGAGATGAGTCGATAGCAATACCATCGGCAATAATAAAGCTGTATATCATTGTCCTGTGGCTCCTGTAACATTTTTACACGAAAAGCTCAAAAATGCAAAGCTCTTAAAGCGTTATATATCGATCTCTGTGAAGTGCCCATTTGTTGCGACAAACGCCTCACGGATTGATGAGGGCAATATCTTCCGTTGAGTTTCTTGCACAAAGTCTAGTGTAACAACTTTCGGTCTCCTGCGTTTTGTGTTCCATCGAACCTGTCTCACGAAATTGCTGAACGAGTTGATATAGCGTATCATTACTCTGTATTGCCTCATTTAGATATTTATGTCGTACAAAATTCTTTATATCTTTCATATGATTTACATTCAAAATAAAACAGCGCTATTCTCTGAATGCGTGATAAACTCATCTTGCAATGAAGAACAAAATGACGTGGGACTTTATTATCGCACAACTAGAGCGCGAAGGAAACCAAACAGTACATATTAAAGACTCGATAAAACTATAAGTAGACAATAATAGTCAATAATTATAAAAAAAACACGGGCAATAATTTTTTAAAGTTGGAGTACGGGAATTTTTAGGACACTCTATTTAACTGAAGTAGGATCACAGCATACTTTTGACAAGGGTTTGCTTTGCATAAATATTTTTGTCATGAACATGTCTTAAAAAGTGGTTCGGGAAGGGGGAGGGGGTGTAAGGCGCAGACATGGGGGTTAACGCCAGAAACTTGCACGTACAGAAAAATGTCGATATCTCAAAGCTCAATAACTCCGGAGGAATCAGCCTATGGGAATAAATGTCCTAGCATCGTGTAGAGCAGTGATTCTTAACTGGTGCTCCGTGAACATAGAGAAAGTGTTACGCCACAATTTGAAAATCAGTCAAAAATTAAAACGGCTCTCTATTGGGACGAAAACAAATACCCGAAAAAAACAAAAGTCATTGTTTATAGTTTTATCGTCTTTACTTGTACTTATGTTGGCAACAGTTGAATGACAAGAACCGAAGTGTACGGAAGTGGTTTTTGCTAAAATGGTTACTGTTAAATGTTTTGTTTTTTCTTCAAGTAAGTCCAACATTTTAGACAAACTGTTAGTGTCATAAGATGCATAGTTTTTTAACTGTAGGTAGTAGTTCATTTGTGACCAATTGGTCTTAAATTTAAAATAGATCTAATTATCATTCAAAGAAATTAATGTCAAATCCACTTTGCGTAGTTTGTGGGAAAAAGCTGTGTAACAATGCAATGGTACAAGCAAAATTGAAACGGTATTTTACATTTTAACGCCAATCTCTAGTCCAAAGACAATCATTTTCAAAGATTGTTGAAGAATCAAGGGAAAATTTTTTTAAAGTAGTTACAGTATCTAATATTGTGCAAATTGCATTGCATAGAGTGCGTGGTTAAATTGATGAGAACGGCGAGTTCTACAATTCCATTTGACTAGCAGACAATTTAAACCATTTGCGCGAATAGTGTGTGAAATGGAAAGTGACGATATGTCGAAGATTTCATTCTGAAGACAATATATCACGCTAAAGTTCTACTGTGAAGACAAGGAAAGAGGTTAAAAGATCAGTTCAAGACAAACCAAATTATACAATCTACTCGCCTTCTTCATCTCACTCGTAACCCAATTACCAGGTATTCTGCCCAAAATACTCTCGAACCGAACCCTACGGTGAAGTTGGGGACAGTGCCACCCCCAATAATTTTTCTTGTCGTATATAACTTACGTAGAACCACAACACATTACAAGGGTTTGCTCTGTATAGGTATTTCTTTTAAAATTAACGCCGCTCTTCAGAAACACAATGGGCTATAGGCGACCGTCCGGCATCAATGAAGAAGGAATAGATCAGGGACAACACCACATAATTCTTAACCACGGTCAGAAGAATTTATTTATATATATATATATATACACGATGTGAGCTTCACAGCTGGTGTCTTTGCTCTTTCGCTCTTCCTGTAGTGGCTTCGTACAGCCTTTAGTACTCTGTGGCGCTGGCATCGCTAAGAGTGTTGCTACTGTACAGGTACCTCGGTGGATGGAGGAGGGGGGGGGGTCGAGTATACGACGTATGTATGTGAGGGTAGTAAAATTCATTTTTTAACTTAAAAGTAGTACGGAACTGGTCTCTATTTCAAAGATGAGGCGGTAAGATATTTTGTTCCAAACGGGTTAAAAAGGGAGATGCCAGGCGTCTTCGTGGGAATGTTTACAACAAAGTTCTTTCACTTGTCAGGTGTCACGAGTGCTTCCCTCGAAGGGTGTCTGGTATCTGTCAAGTAAGTTGTAAGATTCCGATTAGTTTCGGAGTGTCCCACGATCCTAATCCCCGTCAGGGTTTGGGGCTAGCAACAGAAGAAAGGCACACTTGTAATGATATAGTCTTGCTGACATAACGTATGATTCTGTTCCTGTCGATTTGGGCGTTGGCTCGATCTTCATTGTACATATTCATCCTAATGATGTTGCAAATAGTGTTTATATGTTTTATAGAATAAATTAATTTGTTAAAGAGAATGAAAATATTATTAGAACGACTGCCATAGCACCACATGTATATATATAAAGGATGTGTGTATATTCTCTATATAAATCCACACCGTATGACACATCCACACCCAATTAGGTACTCTTATACTTTAGAACACTGAAAAAAACATAGGCTATTTCTTTCCTGTCTCGAGACCCATCTGTAACCATGAAAATTGGTACACAGGTAGTCCTAAAACTGCCCCCATTTTAAAATCTAAAGTTGGTTTTCCTGCAATAAATAGACACGGAAAAGAAAACTCGTTCTACAGGGGTTTTGTATTTGAGCTATCACAGGTAAATGTCGCGATCCCATTTTAGCTGTCTCGATAGGAAACACGTTCTACAAGATTTGTGTGTTCAGTTAATGCAGGGAAATGTCGCGATCCTATTTTAGCAGTCGCGGTCATAATTTAAAACCGAGCAACGCTGTCTTATTCAGCTAGTTAATATTATAAAGGGCGGGTGGGATGTTTAGCGTTCCTTGAACTGGTTAGGTTATATATATAGAGAGATCTAGATATAGGGGCATGGAACGGACTGTTAAGGCACGATCTCTCGTTTCACTTTCGGATGCCTCGGTATGCTATAAACACGAAGGATAAAATTATCCCCTTAAAAAAATTAAAACTAAATATTCGTTATGTGAAAATTACATTGAAAGATGGTGGATAAACGCACAAAAAAAGAAGGGCGTCGTACTAAACATATTTTAAAGAAAAATCTTCGTATACCACTGCTTAGTACGCTTACAAAAACTTACTGTAAAAATACGCTTACAAAAGGGCAAACGCAATGAAAAGTTAACTAGATAGGTAAGTATTTAATGACCCTGGAGCAACACAACGAGCTATTGGTGGCAATCCGAAGGGAAAGGTCCAAGGACAACACCTGGTCATTTTGAAACACGTTCAAAAGACGAGATTAACACTCCAGCTGCCACATCACTCTCCAAACTTTCCACACTTGTCAACGAGAGGACGTTTGAGGCCACTACAGATGTAACGTGTACCATTCCCTATCGTTCATGGTGGTCTTGGTAAGCTAAGATAATTTTAATTAACGTCGTACTAGAGCAACACAACGGGATATTTTTGATTGTCCGGAATCAATCCCCTAAGGGAAAGATTCGAGGACAACACCATGTCATTTTGAACCACTGTCAGATCACGAGGCAACACCTAAGCTGGCACCACACTCTCCAAACTTTCACACCAACCCAACGTGAGGACCTTCGTCCACGACTGATTAATGGTGCACCAGCCGTCTCTACACCATACGCTTGCAAACATCCATACCCTGACCCGGATTTGAACCAGGAACCTTCCGATCTAGAGGCTAAGACCTTAACCACCAGACCGGTTTGTCGGCAGGTTGGAATGGGATGTATTGCAAAAGCAATACTACACAACACGGAAATCAAAGGGTTAATTAACCCCCTGATATTTCGCCTGTCATTCCACGGTCACTTTTTCCCGTGCAAACGAAATCAAACTACGGATGCCGAGCAATAACGGACCTTTGGAACAGATGCCGTTCGAACAGGATTCCCGAACCCCGGTGGGTCCACGCGAGGGCAGCGTTTAATTAACTTCCGAAACAAAAAGACCGGAAGCGATTCTGGCCGCATCTCGGAACGCGCAAGCTGTGCGCCGACGCGTCAGCGGCCGCGTAATTAAAAATGCGGCACGGCTGACAGGCCTGGAATTAATAGCCGAATAATTACCCGACAGATGACGCTGCTGAGTGACACGACCCTTCCGTCACTGAAATTGGAGTAGTCCCGCGCTCATGGACTTCACCCTTTCACAGGCTCAGGAACGCCCCCTGTCCTTGGAAACGTTCGAAGGGTGCTTTCGCCTGTTAGGAGGTGTGTGTGGGTAAAACAGAATGAGTCGATGTCGGTTGAGGGTCGTTAAGAACCCGATGATTTGTTCTCTTCTGCCCAAGGTTGCACGAAGATGAATATCAGAAAAGAGAACATTTAGTAAAATTACTTCAAAAAACGAAGAGGAAACGAAAAGTTTGCATTATTAATGTATAATTGTTAGGTATTTAATAAAAAATAATCATCTTTGACGAATCTTGAATAGTATATTAATCACTAAGGTCCGGTGCACACATCCGATTTTTTAACGTGCGGCGCCGCAGTAGCAACGGAAGCCAACAATGCACACATAACCGTGAAATGACGCGAGTACTCATTTCGTGCCATTTGCGATAAATATTCTATCGAAGAAAGCGTGTTTATTTCGCTTGGTGTAAAAAAAAGTATATTTTGAAACAAAATAGACGTTACTTAATACAACCATTTATTAATTATTATTTATATTTCATTTGTTTATGAAAAAAGGTAACTTGCGTTGCCGCAACGGCGCCGTGCGTTGAAAAACCGTATGTGTGCACCGGTCCTAGCTGAAAGAAAGTCTATTAATTGACAAGCGTCTCAAAATACACGGATGGGACCACGTCCTATTAAGTTCTATATCCAAATATACCGCCTGTTGCAGATTTCGATTAATAAATTAACTGCAACCAATACATATTTTTAAAACGTTTAACTTCAACACGAAAAATGATAATTTTACTATGGTCAGAACTAATACAACAAATAAATATTGACAAACAACGCAAGTAAATAATACACCAACACATAGTTATAACTCACCGAATTCAGCGCAGAAATTATAGTTAAATAATCGACTTCGATTTAACGCTATCAAAAAAGAAGTCTAGATTAGCAACGCGATTTTCTTCCAAACTAAAAAAGGCTGTGAATCTCGTCCGTCTTGCTATTCATTCTGATATAAGAACAATATATATTTTTTATTCTTATTATTCTAACACGAATCTAAATTCTCATTGCTTATCTATTTGATCTTATAATGAGACGTTTTATCGTGGAGCTCAATATACACTACAGAGGTTGAACTTCCAAGTAGGGATGCGACATCGACAGCAAAACATCGATGTTCAAAATTAAAACATCGATGTTGATAAAACATCGTTCCAAAAACATCGATGTTTATAAAATTCAGTGTATTTAAACTTTTTTTCCCCATTTCTTAAAACTGGTTTAGCAACTAAGGATGCAACATCGATGTTGAAAATGCATCGCACCCAAACTATCAATGTTTTTAAAATTCAGTGAATTCAAACTTTTTTCCCCATTTTTTAAAATTGGTTTAGCACTTAGTGATGCTACATTGACAGCAAAACATCGATGTTCAAAATTGAAATATCGATGCTGATAGTACATCGTCCCCAAACTTTCGATGTTTTTAAAATGCAGTGCATTTAAACGTTTTACCCCATTTCTTATAACTGGTTTAGCAACTAGTGATGTGACATCAGCTCCAATACATCGATGTTTTTTATAAGACATCGACGTCGTATCCCTACTTTTCAGACCCTTCACCTTTGGTCACTTTGGTCTAAAAGTATGTTCAATTTAGAAGATTATTACAATCAACGATTTAGAAGGCAATGTGAATATATTAAAGCGTAAAGTTTGAAATGTGAACTATATATATTTTTAACGCAATCCGAAAGGATGAACAAAGAGAACAAAAAGTGAGCAACAGAAAAAAAAGTGGACAAAAAATGATCCGAATGATATAAAAAGATCCGAGCGGAAAAAGAGGACGTTTTCTTTAAAAGAGATGTTCTGGCAACCTTACTTCTACGTCTTTGCATTCGCTCATCATGGAACATCAAGATCGACGAGAAATTTGTGAGCGGTGAAGGTTTGAATTTACACCAGACCACACTCATTGATTGACCGTATCTTTCTAACGAAACCGCAGATTCTCTTTCAACCTATAGAACTATTCTATTTATCCTTTAGAATAGGATCTTCGGAACGAATTTATGGGTTCTTTTCTTTGAATAGAATTACTTTGGAACGTTTACATCAGTTTTCTTTAAAATATAATCCTTTGGAAATATTATATTGCCTTTTCACTTATAATTTAGAGAAGTTAGGAATTATTAATCTATAATAGATCCTTTGTCTATAATAGCATCTTTGGAGCGATTATATGGGTCCTTTCCTGAAATATAATTTCTTTGTTGAGGTTCCATCGGTTCTTTTTTAGAAAGTAATCCGTTGAAAATATCGTATCGCCTTTTCTCTTCAAATCGAATAGAAAATATTCTATCGGTCTCTCCTTTCTTTAGAACATAATTCTTTGGGAAATTTCTATAGCTCAGGTGCAGCGAATCAGAACCGAAACATTTGGAAATATTCAATCGCCTCCTCTTTCTTCAATTCTTCCTCAAAATAGAATAAATCGCTACTCATTTCCTTAGAACAGAATCCTCTGGAAAGATTCCAATGGTAAATAAGGTAGTTAGGCAGGTACTTTATAATTAACGTTACACCGGATTAGCACAACGTCTTATTGGCGACGGTTCGGGATCAAACCCAAAGGAATAGATATGAAGACACGGTCAGATGACGTGGTGAACCCTGATATGGCACACTACTCACCAAACTTCCACACCATACCAAAATAAGGACATTTTGCGCTATGACATAATGAAAAAGCACAATATCCTCTTGTACATGACGATCTCTTGTTGGATTGAAACTCGTATCCCTCCGGTCACAAATCAGTTGCTCTTCAAACCGAGCACGCTTACTATTGGAAATGAATGCTAGAAGATCTTTTTGCCTGTAAATATTTGTATAACTGTGGACATGTTCACTTCTTTTCCAATTACGGCAACAAAAACTCCGATATCCTCGGTAATGGTAATTTTAGTTAACATCGTACTAGAGCAACACAACGGGCTATTGACGACGGTCCGGGATCAGTCCCTTAAGGGAAAGACCCGAGGACAACACCTCGTCATTTTGAACAATGGTCCGATCACGAAGCAACACCTGAGCTGGCACCAAACTCTCCAAACTTCCACACCAACCCAACGTGAGGACGTGAGGACAAGACAGATTTAAGGTGCACCAGCCGCCTCTACACCATACGTTTACAAACATCCATGCCCGGACCCGGATTCGAACCAGGAACCTTCCGATCAAGAGGCTAACACCTAAACCACTATACCGGTTGGTCGCGATATGGTCAAACTGAACTAACTTCAGCATTTATTTTTATAAAACATCGATTAAATTTTCAATTCTACTCTGAATCTGACGCTAGCGCAGTTGGAATTGGTAATTTTTAGTTAACGTCACACTAGAGCAACACAACGGGTTATTGATGACAGTCCGGGATCAATTCCTTAAGGGAAAGATCCAAGGACAGGACAACACCTCGTAATTTTGGACTACGGTCAGATGACGAAGCAACATCTGAGCTGGCACCCCACTCTCCAAACTTCCACACCCACCCAACGTGAGGAATGTCGGCCACGACGGATTTAAGGTGTATCAGCCGCCTCTACACCATACGCTTACAAATATCCATTCCCGGACCCGGATTCGAACCAGTAACCTTCAGATCAAGAGGCTAACACCTTAACCACTATACCGGTTGGTCGGATAGCCCAGTTGAAAAAGCAACGCATTAGCAGGGTTGCTAGTTCGAAAATATGTCCAGACGAAGTTTGTTGTGTACACGGGAGATATTGAACATTAAATATGCCGTGACCTCAAATACCCTCACGTTGGTGTGGATAGTGGGGTAACAGCTCAGGTGTTGCCTCTCATCTGACCGCGGTTCAATAAATTACGATGCGTTATCATTGAATCTCTCCCTTGAGAATTGATCCCGGATCGTCTCCAATAGCCCGTTGCGTTGCTTAAGTGCGACGTTAAAACTACATACCTACCCAAAAGGGAATTTTGCAACGTACTTCACAGAAAAGAATTTAAACGTAGCGAGAAAATCTTTAAAATGCAAACATACCTGCTTTTAATTCCTCCGAAAGGGTTTAGATACAAGGTTTAAAAAAAATCCAAACTCCATTTCAAATTGTTTCGTGCAATAAATTCCCCTCCATTCGAACGAATAATTATTCTAATAAGCGATTCGCTGAATGAAAAGGAGAAAGATACGAATTTTTATTAATCAAACTTTCGAATGTTTTATATCCGATAATAATTGTTTATCGAAACTTGAAATGTCGGAGGTTCGGGGAACAGTCGAACGCATAACTCTTCCCCTTTTTATCGCTCCTCACATTGTCATCGAAATATATTCTCTTAACGCCATTTACGAAACTAATTTATGGAAATAATAATTCCGCCATTTTTTTCAAACCTCCCGCTCGCGAATTTAAACAATTCGCTCGCGAGCGTTGCCACTTTGATGCAGAACTTTATGAATAATTTATTTCGCGTACTTAAACGCGAGACAAAAATCTCGCGCTGATTTGGGAATGAATTTGAAGAAAGGGGCTCGCGCTCTCTTTCTTTAGTTTTCCTCGCTCTCGTTAAAATTCTTTTGACGAGATGCCGCCAGAAAAGGAATTTTTAGTTCTGAGACCTTCTTTTGTCCCGGTGCTGATTTGGTGAATCGGACTGAAGGTGGTGGGAGGGGTCCGTGTTCCTGCGATATTCAATCAAGAAGTGTACAAAACAAGTTAGTCTGACTGAAAAAAATTCGAAGAATTCTTCGCTGTAATTTTATAGTCACTCACATTGTACAGTGCGGGTGATCATATTATAAGAGCTATCTATATTCAACTAGTAACCACCGTCCCAGCCTAAGCCATTCGGTGTATCGCCACGTAATTTTGAACCACGGTCAGATGAAGAGCCAACATGTGAGCTGGCACCCCACTGTCCAAACTTCAACACTCATCCAGCGTGAGGACTTTCGGCCACGACATATTTAATGTGCTCCAGCCGCATCTACACCATACGCTTGCAAACATCCATACACTGACCAGGAACCTTCCGATCTAGAGGGTAACCCCTTAACCACCAGACCTAGGTAAGAATTTAATAAACGTCGCACTGTAGCAATACAACGGGTTATTGGTGACGTTCCGGAATCCATCCTGAAGGGATCCAAGGACAAGACCACGTCATTTTGAACCAAGGTCAGATGACGAGGTCAATACCTGAGATGACACCCCACTCTCACACACACTTCATTTTTCACTACTCTCCAAACTATTGCAACTTCCACGTCGTTTCAACCTGAGGACATTCAGGGCCTTGAATGTTTATGTCAATGTCGGACATCAATTCGGGACTTACACAAAGCAAAATAACAGCTCTCTTCCAAAAACTTCGTCGTCAATAGCCCGTTGTGTTGCTCTCCAGCACGATGTTAGTTAAAATACATACTTACCAAAAACAGTCATCTCTTTTGCTAAAGAATGTCGAACATTTAATTTTCTCTCTACTGTGATAAAACTAAAAACCGTATCAAAACAATAAAACAGACACCACGTACATGACGGTTCGAGGTTGAGTCGTGTTTCGAATTCGCAATCTTCCTATTTCTAATCCATTACATTTCCAACCGGCTTACCGCGGCCCTATACATACACGAAACACCTGTAGCCTCAGAAAACACTCTAACGCCCCTTATATATACACTACACTACAAATAATGGACAGTACGCCAGCGGATTTGCATAAAATCCGACTACTTGTTTGGAGGTGTTTTTCGTGGTATGACCCGAGACCTTTGTACGTTGTTCCTGGTCAATTGAACGCCGACGCCTTCATGAACATTTTGGACAATCATGTTCTTCCTACGCTCTGGCAATTTGATGGAATGGACGAATGTTACTTCCACGACGACAACGCTCCACGTCATGTTGCAGCCTCTGTCAAGCAGTGGAATCGATATATGGATGTAATACGTCTTCTCTTGCCTGCTCATAGTCCCAACCTAAACCCCATAGAACATGTGTGGAACGCGTTAGAGCGACGCTTACGAACCAAAGAACCACGTCCGAAATCTACAGCCTAGATGGCAAAATTCTTTTGGCAGGAATGGACACAAATACCCATAGCTGTGTATCAAAACCTTGTTGAAAGTTTGCCCAGAAGGGTTGTCAGTGTAATTGCAGCACGTGAGGGACCATTTCTGTATTAATGTATTATTTCCCTTTTACCATCACATATTGCTGTCCGATCCATTATTGTAGGATAGAGTAAATTCGAGCGACTTCTAGCCTTGCAGCTATCAATCGATTCTCATGGTACCGAAATTTGTACGAAAATATGACGAAGTAGGAACTTTAGTCAACATCGCACAGGAGCAACACAAGGGTCTTTATGCGACAGTCCGGGATCCTCCTCAAAGGAAAAGATCTGAGAAAACACCACGACATTTTGAACGGTCAGATGACGAGGTCACTCCTGAGATGGCACCCAACCTCTCCATTCGTCCACACCACGCGAACGTGAGGACAACTTAGGACTCGAGAGATTTATAGTGCACCAGCCCCTCTATAAACACGACTGTCTTTGGTTGGATACGAATTCGCAACCCTGTTGATAATTCGTTTCTCGGCAACCGGAGGCCACATAGGAATAAAAATACTACTACTTCAACCGAATCCGATTAGTTCGTCCTGGTTGGTTTTAGGCTCGGCGAACTTCTACTCAAAATGAGTTAATCGCTCGTGCAACGCATAAACCCTGAAATATCTTGGGTCCTCACTCACTTGAAAGGAGGACCCAAGAAACAACACATCCTCGCACACCGGGATTTAACGCACAGAATAGCTCCTTTAATCTGACGCCCTGCGGACAAGCTCTACCCGGATCGTGTGCTTATTGCATTGCCTTGTCCCCCAACAAGTGCTCCAAGCCGGCCCATCTGGATGATAACTCCCTTCCGGAGGAACAGGGACAAGCGGCCCAATAAAAATCCCCAAAGCGGGGAAAACAAGTGGCTTCAATCAAAATAATCCCCATCAGGAGCAGCGACAGTTTTCAATCAAAACCGAAAACTCGGCGGCGTAACGAAATTACAGGCACGGATGAAAAATCCCCGGTATCAACAAGCGGCATTGACGATTATGATTAACCTCAGTATTTGTCTTCCCGCGAGTGGCAACAGCTTTTAAAAGCGGTCCATAAAAGAGCGGGGGGAGCGATAAATGAATATTTATGGAGCGCTGTAATTATTAAATTTGATCAGTCGGTGAGGGGGAAGAGTGTTTGAACAAGGGCTCCGGGTCTAATTAAAATATATGTAAATTCGGGGGAAGTGGCTTTTCGCGGGCCCCCCTGCGGGGTCCGATTTCTTCATTATCCCAAGATGTATGGCCCTCCTTAAAGAGAGTAATAGACGCGAGATGGAGCAAGAAGGGCCCCTCTGCATAATTCAAGGGCGGAAAGGCGATTGGTTTGCCCTCTGGGAGTTCGTTTCCGCGCTGCTCCGTTTGGGAGGTGAAACGGGAGCAAAAACCTCAGGAACAAAGTAAATAAAGCAGGGAGAGCGTCAGTTCGTTTGTAAACGTCTTCTGTCAGGTTTGAGAGTCGACCCACCAGTCTGGTGGTTAAGGTGTTAGCCTCTAGATTGGAAGGTTGCTGGTTCGAATCCGGGTCAGGGCATGAATAGTTGTAAGCATATGGTGTGGAGGCGGCTGGTACACCTTAAATCTGTCGTGGCCGAAAGTCTTTACGTTGGGTGGGTGTGGAAGTTTGGAGAGTGGGGTGACAGTACAGGTGTTACTTTGTCATCTGACCGTGGTTCAAAATTACGAGGTGTAGTCCTCGGATCTTTCCCTTAAGGGATTGATCCCGGACCTTCGTAAATAAACCGTTCTGTTGCTCTGGTACGTCGTTAATTAAAATATACCAATCACCTTCAGGTTGAGGGAACAGTCGTGGCTAAGTGGGAATGTTCACTGCACTAGCATCCTCCGAGTAGTAGGAGGCATAAGTTCGACTCCTGCCAGGTGCACCTCCTCCCCGGGTGTATTTATTATCTTAAGAGCCACGGTAACCGAGTTGGTAGAGTAACGAATTAGACACCGGTGTTTTGCGAATTATACAATAGATCCAACTAAAGTAAGGAATTTAACGTCGTACTAGAGCAGGGGTGGCCAACCCTTTGCACACCATGCGTCAATTGTTTTCGCATACGAGATCAGATGCGCCATACAACTCAAGCACCTTTTCTACCTTCTTACGTTCATGGCATATCCTTTTTAATAAAAGTGTGTAAAAAGACAGATATAATTAACATTTTTGATTTAATTATTGTACGTAAAACAATATCTATTACAGCATATAAACATTAATTACCCTTAATGATACTTTTGAGCATGTTTGGATTTCGCTAGTCGTTCAATATTTGGTGTTAAGCTTTTTACTGAGAGAACACATTAGAGAATTCTTCAATTTTGAATCAGTCATTTGCAAACAAACCTCATCAAATTTCATTTTTAATAACGAATTTGTTTCAAATCAATAAGTCCTTTCTTTGTATGTTACTAGGCATCTTCATTACGTTTTGTTGACTAAGTGAAAATGGGTTTATAAATGCGATCGTGCAGTTTACTTCTTTAGCCAAATCATGAAAACGACTTTCAAATTAACTTGATTCTTTCGATATATTTGGTCATATTGTTATTATCCGCAGCACATTTACTCTGCACTTTCAAGTGTGGAAATTGACTCAAATCCTCATTTTCTAACTGAGATGAACAGTTTTAATTTAATATAAAATGAGAGAGAGAGAATTTATGCTATTTATATTAAAATAAAGCTAGGAAATATATAATTTATTATTGCCTAGTAGTTTTGAGTTTAGATCATTCAGATGGCTTGTAACATCATCTAAAAATGCCAAATCAACTAGCCAGCTATTATCAAATAAATAAGGCTATTTCATCAGGTGCTAGTTCATTTTCCTGTTCTAAAAAATTATAAATAGCATTTTCAATTTCCAAAATGTACTCAGAACCTCTCCTCTAGAAAGCGAGCACACTTCACAATGAAGGACCAAGTTCACCGTATATTCAAAATCTAACAATCAACAATCTAATCTTTGAATACTAGTCTGTTTAAAGTTATTTCTCTAATCTTATTCACACATTTTACGACCGGTTACGTGACATGCTGACTTTTTTAAGTTTTTCCACACGGTGCCTCTTGTTGTATAATGCAGTGATATTTTAGTTCAGAACGCTTTAAAAATTTTCCAAGAAAAGTTGTAGTGGCATTGACTACCAATCATTGACGGCGCTCCGTCCGCACACAATCTGTGAGTTTATATATTATAATCTAAATTTAGATTTTCTATAGACATAATTCTACTTTTTTAACTAAGCCTGATCCTCTTGTTTAATCATGCAATGACTCAAGACTAGCAAGTTCTTCAAAGACATTAAAATTATCATCAATACCTATTATAAAACTGCTCAACTGGGCTACATCACATATGTAGGTGGATTTATCCAAATCTAGAGAAAAAAAGTACAAGAATGAACAAGGTCTTTCAGCTGCTGAGATATATCCAGAGAGAATTCCTCGATACGTCCTCGTAACTGTCTGTCTTGATATAACAATTTCGTCTGCTTTCCTTTCAATACCTTTATGACCAAGATGACGTCAAATATTTGGAGACAATGCTTAACAATTTTTTTGTTTACTTACATAACATAAAAAGGTTTGTTTTCGCCAATGCTAAAGCAATTTCATAGGACTTCATCCGGTGACGCACCGGAATACAACTAGCGTATTCAGCTGAAACGCCGCTAGGTGGCGGAAACTCTTCAAAGTTTCCAAGTGACTTTTCAGAACTCAAACTAACAGATTAACCAAGCTGATGAATGAGTATAAATATCTGTATACAGGAAGACACAAAAACTTACGACAACTTACTTTCTCATTTGTGAAATATTATTTGTCTTTAAAATTATACACTGGCTACATTGTTTGTTGCGATACTTGGTTATTAAACTTGTTCTTCTAAAAACCACCTACCTTTCTGGATTGCTAAAGTCACTCGTCGGTCGTTCACACAATTCTCCGCCTGGGAGGTGTGAGGCTGAGTAATAAAACCCTATCCTCCCAGCGCGGCAGGACGCTTCTGTCATCACCACCGTCTTCACAACTTACTTTAGCAAAAACATTTTGTCTTCCGATTTCTTTCTTTTTTAAGTTACATATTATTTTCGTAACTAAGACCCAAGGACAAACTTCATTTTTCCTTCTATGTTAGTCTGTGGTATTTTATAGGGACTATTAAGATCATGTCTTCCATTATGTGAATGGGTACTTTCATAGACAATACAAAACGGCTTTCTTGTTATAAATAACAACTCCTTTTCCATACGTTCATTAAATTCAATTTCACGCTTACTATGACTTTCTGCGCTTCTTTTTGCTCATTTTCTTTTGCATAGTGATGCATAACAGGAATGTAAAAAGAACATAAAAAAGTACTCTAACTGTAAAATTCTAAAAATGTTGAAATAGAACAAACATATCACAAATACGTTCGTATCGTATCACACAGAATATCAATTGTAAACTCATAAAATTGCGACAACTGATGTATCAATTGAACTAAGAGCACTGTGATCTTGAAAATATGAAGATGGATTCAGTTATGGTGCCTACTTCAAAAGAATAAGTAGTCGCCAGGATGAAATGTGCCACTTGTAATCATCCAATGGTTTGGCGCATGCACCACAGGTTGACCACCCCTGTACTAAAGCAACACAACGGACTATTGATGATGATCCGGGTAATGGCAATGGTAATTTTAGTTAACGTCGTACTAGAACAACACATCGGGCTTTTGACGACAGTCCGGGATCAGTCCCTTAAGGGAGATATCCGAGCACAACACCACGTCATTTTGAAGCACTGTCAGATGACGAGGCAACACCTGGGATGGAACCCCACTCTCCAAACTTCCTCACCAACTCAACGTGAGGACTTTCGACTAGGACCGATTTCAGGAGCACCAGCCGCCTTTACACCCTACGCTTCCAAATCTCCATGCACTGACCCGAAATAGGAACCTTCCGATCTCGAGGCTAACACCTCAACCACAGACCGGTGGGTAGGTTAGGGAGGTCCAACCAAATACGGTCGTTAAAGTGTGGTGAACGATACCATCCACCATGGTCCTCAGGTTGGGAAGGACCATTAGTCTTCCAATCCTTACCCCTATACAGAAATTGCAATTTAGACTGACTGGTGGGAAAATAAATTGTCTGGCATAATTCTTTCGCCTCGACAAAAGCCAACATAAATTCCAATGAAAGTCAACAAGAATTGCGACAAAACAATTCCTCGGTGTGTGTGATTTGAAACAAGAAAATACGAAATCCCTCTCATCGAGAGGCTTTGGTCGTTCCACTGTTATTAATACAGTGCCACCGAACACAAGTACCCCTCACAAGTTGTTGGCACACTGTAGGAGTCCCGATGTTATTTCACAGAAACCAAAAGAGCGTAATCGTTCCCATTCTACGCATCCCGCGTATCCGTCGCCCCCCTAATTGTTTTCCAGCTTCAACAACCGCATTGTATCCGGAAGTGCTCCTCTCCTCCACCCACCCTCCTCTACAACAATAGAACCCTCCAGACAGCTCGAACAATGGACTCCTCCAAGGTCTGAACGACAAAAATTGTCTCCGCGACCACCCCCACCCCTGAAACGGAAATGACTTTGTAATTATTCACGAAACACCCCGAACTAAAACAAAAGAGGCGAAGCGAACTCTTTAAGAATGGCAACGTCTCTCCTATACCCCCACGACCGCCCCGGGGTGGGAGGGTCGTTAATTAAACGATAACAGTAACGCGCGATGAAGTTTTCCCACTTCTTCATCGTAATCGTTATCGGTGCCGTGTCAAAGTCAGCTCGGCGATGAATGGCGGAGTGATGTAATCTGCAGGGTTGCCAGATATGCGAGAAGAAGCGCCCCCCAATTTTGCTTTTTATAAAAAAAGCCAAAATGCACCCCCAAACAATTCGAAAATACTTTGTGCGGAAAACGGGAATTTCTTTGTTACATGAAAACTCGCGCGCGGTAATTAACTACTATTAGTTAATGATAGTTACATTCAAATAAATAAAATTCCCAGAGCTCAAAAAAAATTCTTAGCTATGAATACTTTATTTGGTGTTCTGATTTTTTGGTCCAATATTTTACACATACTTAGCAGTGAAATTTAGGGTAATTGGTAATTTTTAATTAACGTCGTACTAGAGCAACACAACACGCTATTGACTACGGTCCGGGATCAATTCCCTAAAGGAAAGATCCGAGGACAACACCTCGTCATTTTGAACATCGGTCAGATGACGAAGCAACGCCTGAGCTGGCAACCCCCTCTCCAAACTTCCACACCAACACAACACGAGAACTATCAGTCACAACCGATTTAAGGTGGATCAGCCGTCTCTACACCATACAATTACAAACTTCCATGCACTGACCCGGATTGGAACCAGAAACTTTCCGATCTAGGGGCTAACACCTTAACCCTCAGACCGGTGGGTCGTTTAGGGCCGCGGTAGCCCAGAGTCCAACCACAGACCATCATTTACGAAGGAATCCAGTGCATGTTAAATCTGTAATTGTCTAAAATGTCCTCATGTTTGCGTGGGTTGGAAGTTTGGAGAGTGGGGTGCAAGCTAAGGTGTTACCTCGTCATCTGACCGTGGTTCAAAGTTACACTCGCTCTACCCTTTCGGGAATCGATCCCGGACAGTCACCAATAGACCGTTGTGTTGCTCCAGTGGGACATTAAGTAAATAACAACCTACCGCAATGAAATTCAATGAGTTCTATTTTGGAACGCAAACACTCAACACAGCGAAAATGAAGTAAACGTCTTCAACCAAAGCACGTTTATGCGATGGTTTGGTTCATTTGGGGTTTTAAGACGCAAGGGCTCTACTTGGCAAAGTTGCGCAAAACACAAGATAACGAAAAGGGTGGAGGGAAATGGCAAAAGCAGAAGAGAAGGCAAAAATGAAAGGGAGGAAAGATCATTTGGGTACTGTACACAACTAAAGATGTTCTCCAGAGGGCACACATTTCTACGTTCTAATTATAACAGGCCTGCACAATCGAACGTAGGTCCATATTTTAAGAACTAAAAAATGAGTGCCATTTGATTTTGTTCGTAAGCGCACGTTTCGCATTCACGTCCGGGTCACCAATGCACAAGAGCGCCTAAAAGCAGCGTAATGAGAAAGAGATTTTATTAAAATCCCCCTATATCATGCAATCAAGATATATCCAATGAAGGATATTATGTGCGAGATATGACACTTTTGAGAAAACCCAAACCGACAGAAAGGAATAATGCTACCTAAAATACCACTGAAGCCCCTAAATGCGTCCAATGTTAAATTTCGGCACAAGTTGAGGTTAGGTATTTAATTAACGTCGCACTAGAGCAACACAACGGGTTATTGGTGACGGTCCGGGAACAAATCCCCAAGGGAAAGATGTGAATACAACGCCACGTTATTTTGAACCTCGGTCAGACGACGAAGTTGTCACCAGGGCTGACAACCCACTCTTCAAACTTCCCCACCGCGTCAGCGTGAGGATATTTGAGGCCACGACTGATTTAACGTTCACCTTTTTTGTTCACGATGCCATTTGGTTGGATTCGAACTCGCAAACCTCCTGTTGCTAGTAAGTTGCTCTTCCAACCGAGCTACCGCGGCATTATCCATTCTCTAAAATGCAGTCCTGCGTGATTTTTGACCTTGACCAATAGAATCTGTCTTCGGATTCTTTCTAAGGTGTAAAACCAACACAATTTGATTCCGAAATATCAAAGCGTTAAAATGTAGCCCAAAAGGCGCAATTTCGCCCAATCTGGCAATTCGGGTCATTTGACATCTTTTTCCTGAGCGAAGGATTTTGTCGTTTAAAAATGAGGCCGGAGTTGCTTTTTGTCATCATTTACTGCCGGAAGTGTAAGTGAGTAGAGAGATGCGGAGGGTTCCAAAGCAGGAGGAGCGATATCAAACACGATAGCGGCGGGGATCCTCCGTTGTCTTATCTGCTCTCCGGCGATTGTTGATAATTTTCTGAGACGAAACTTGTTTCTGCAGACTTCAGCGAACGATTTTTTTTATTCCTTTCACACTCTTGTGTTTCGACGGGGCGTGGAAAAATTAAAACGGCAAATCCGAGTCAGAAGACTGAAAGTCTAAGACCCCGGTTTTGATCGTGGAAATGGCGCTTCTGATATCGATCTTGAAAGCTCCAAACAGTTTTGTTGTCGGCAAAAGGAAGTTGGATAAGTTTTTAATTACGTTTTAAAGTTGAATAGCCGCTTTGTATAGTCACAAAGAAGGCTGAATTTCAAGCATCGTTACAACGAAATTTCTCTCGTCAAAATTTTGAACTTCTCTTTCAAATGTTTTTTTTCTGCCTGTAGGAAATTCGTCCGTTTGAAAACTTTGACAAAGAGACCGTCATTAAAAGGAAAATTAATTGCAATGCTAGTCTAGGGTGAATCCAAAAAGTGTCAAGTGATGGAATATTTTCATAATTGATAGCACAAACCTGCCGACCCTAAAGAGTTTGGCTTAGAGATAACACAATTTTTATTTGCCAAATTTAATATGAATTGTAATTTTCATTCATTATAAATTGATACGTGTACTTTTTTTCTTTCTCTATTTCCTATTGACTTTTCTTGAAGTTCAAAGACATTTTTACAGATTACCCAGTTTGATTATCACGCTAAGGTCAACACATTGAAATTTTTAACATCTAGTTCCCAATCATTTGTATTTTTTTAAATTAACCTCGCACTGGAGCAACACAACGGGCTATTGGAGACGGACCATGATCAGTCCCCATGGAAAGATCCGAGGACAACACCACGTCATTTTGAACCACGGACAGATGGCGAGGTCAACCCACACTCAGAAGTTCCACACCACGCCAATGTGAGTACATTTGAGGCCCTGACAGAATGAATGGGCACCAGCTCCCCTCGGACACGAAGGTCTTTGCTTGGATTCAAATTTCTCAACCCTTTTGTTGGTAGACCGTTAGTCGTCCAACCGGTGCTACCATGTCTCTTAATCCTCAGAGTTTCACACACGGAATTCTATTATGCCACATTTTGTCTTCTTTGCACGACTTCTAACCAATTTTTACCACTTGGGCCAAAATAATCTTTGCAAAGGATTCTATTACACAAAAATGAGTGCTAGAATCGATCCAAAAGATTCCATTTCAAAGAAAAGAGCAATAGAAAAAAGTTCTACGAAAAAATCAATTTAAAGAAAGAAGCAAAATTATTTCCAAAAGTAGGCAGTTGAATAAACGCCACACCTGATCAAACAACGTACTATTGGCGATTATCTGGGAAATATCCCGAAGGCAAAGATTCGAGAACAATATCGCCGACCCACCGGTCTGGTGGTTAACGTGTTAGCCTCTGGATCGAAGGGTTCCCGGTTCGAATTCAGGTCAGCGCATGGATGTTTGTAAGCGTAGAGTGTAGATGTGGCTGTTGCACCTTCAATCTGTCGTGGCCGAAAGTCCTCACGTTAGGTTGGTGTGGAAGTTTGGAGAGTGGGGTGCCAGCTCAGGTGTTTCCTCGTCATCTGACTGTGGTTCAAAATGACGTGGTGTTGTCCTCGGATTCTTGCATTACGGGATTGATCTCGGACCGTCGTCAACAGCCCATTGTGTTGCTCTAGTAGGACGTTGATTAAAAATTAGCAATCCATAATCTAATCGAATATCGGGCCGCTGTGCCTAGGTGAAATACTAACAAATTATCAACCGGAAGGTTCGGAGTTCGAATCCAATGTCCAAACCTAAGCATTGGGTGGAGGTTTGAAGAGTAACATTAGCAACTGTAGGGGGTCGAGATCGAAACTAAGTCATGCGAAATATCATCGTGTACACCAGCGTTGGTTCACTTTCAAACTGTTTGTGCCTCAAATGTCGTTACGTTGGTGTGGTGTGGAAATTTGAAGAGGTGGTGTGGCAGCTCAGGTGCATCCTCGTCGTGAGACCGTTGTTCAGAATTACAATACCCTACACTAATAAACCGGACAGCAAGATGTGATGATATAAGGGAAAGAACGCATGATTTAATTGGGGATGGTCCCCCACGTGCTACAATGACACTAGCAACCCTTCTGGGCATACTTTCAACAAGGTTTTGATACACAGCTATGGGTATTTGCATCCATTCCTGCTGCAAGAATGTCGCCAGCTCAGCTTTAGAATTCGAATGTGGTTCTCTGGTACTTAAGCGCCTCTCTAACATGTCTCACACAACACATGTTCTACGGGGTTTAGGTCGGGACTTTGAGCAGGCCAGGGAAGACGTTTTACATCCGTATATCGATACCATTGCATGAAAGAGGCTGCAATATTACACGAAGCGTTGTCGTCCTGGAAGTAACATGCGTCCATTCCATAAAATTGCCAGAGCGTAGGAAGAACCCGATTGTCCAAAATGTTCAAGGTTGCGTCGGCGTTCAATTGACTCGAAACAACATGCAAATGTTGCAGGCCATACCACGAAAAATCACCCCTAAACAAGTAGTCGGATTTCATGCAAATCCCCTGGAGTCCTGTCCGTTTTTGTAGGGCAGTGTATGGGTTGTTGTCCAGGGATCTTTCCCTTCGGGTTCGATGTCGGACCGTCACCAAGAGTCCTTTATGTTGCTTCAGGGTGAAGTTAATTCAAATGTCTTTCAATTGATTATTCTTTAAATTCTTGTTCGAACAAAATCTTGTGTTTCGCGCACTTCTTACACGCCACGAGCGTTTTGCGATGACAGAAAGTGGATGCGAATGGATTTCTTCGAAAGGGGTGGGGAAATCTTTCAATGCGCTCTTGGAAGGAAAAGCTTTTCTTTCGGAACACAAGTGTCAGAAAATAAAACTTCTTTGATTAATTAGTCGCGAAAGCGAAGTCAAAAATGCTTCTCCGGAATTTCACGATTCATCTACTTCCAGGAGAAGAAGAAAAGCGGAAAAACCTCGATTGATCTTTCATTTTTTTTTCTTTCGAAAAGAAAAACAACGCTAACAATAATGAAAAGCGAGAGAGGAAGAATTTTAAACATCATTTGTCAAAGGAGTGACTTTTCCAACAATCGAAGGAAAAAATGGCGGAGTTGTCAAAAAGGGGAAAAAAATTGCTGGGAGGGAATTATTTCTTGTGTGTGTGGAGGTGTTTGTTTTGGAGTGTGGCAGATGCTTGGAGGAGGTGAGACCTCATCGACTGAAAAGGTCGTTAGTGTTTAGAGACCATCCATCATAAACAAGTCTTGCACACTTAATTATTTTCGCTGCTTCTTCATAAGTGCAGGTTGGAGTGATCGCTTTCAAGATTCTAATGCCGCCCCTTTGACAACTTTAGAATAGAAAAATAGAAGCAATCACTGGCATAGATGTAGAAGGGGAGACTGGGTCGCCACAAAAATCATTAACTTGTGGTATTACATACACTCTAGAACAAAAAAACCGACGCACCAAGAAGTTGTCCGATTTAGATAAAAATAGGTGTGTGTGTGAAGAACGTATGTTCAAACGTACAAAGAAAAACAAACGATTCAAATTTGAGAACAATTAAATGACTTATTTCAGAGTTTGACCGTTACAAAGGGAGGTAGTCAATAAGGCGTTGGTCCACCTCTGGCCTGGATGCGTGGTATAGACTGGAAAAGTTCCCAGATGGTGTCCGGCGGAATTTCTCGTTAAATTGTCTCCAACTGTCGTGCTAACTGGTAAACATTCCGGGATGGTTGCAATCGTCTTTCCATAACGTCCCAAATATGCTCTATGGGAGAGAGATCGGGAGACCTAGCTGGCCAAGGAAATGTTGGGAAAGCTTGAAAACAATTCATAGCAACACGTGTCACGTGAGACCTAACGCCCTGTTGCGAGCATGCGTTGCTTGCGATAGTAAAGGCAGGATCCCCACGCTGCCCTGGATGTCTCCAGACGAGTCTGCGGCTGACGTCAGTACACAGTTGGAAAAAGGACTCATCACTAAAGACTATACGTCCCCTGTCAGTGCCGTTCCAAGTGGATCGAGCCCAGCACCACTGCAATTCTATACCTTCTTGATGTGTCGATTTTTGTTTTGTTTTTGAGTGTGTATCAGGTGTGTACTAGGTTCATTTTAGATGTTGCACTGTCTTTAGACACTCTGCTGATGGCTGACCCGAACTTGACGACGAAAGCGTCCGCTTTCAGTCATGCCAAATGGATGGCGCCACATTCGGTAGAAATGAATTGATTCTGCTGGTACAAACCGTTTTCGAATATTTAAATTTTAAATCGCATAAAACACCTCATTTACAAATATCAAAGTATAATTTGCATAAAAAATTATATTTTTTCAAATTATTATTTACATAAAATATTGTTTACATTTGTATCGAAATATTAGTTCCGTAAAAAGTTTTTACTTATGTCAAAATACTTAGCCTTATAAAATGGGTAGGTAGTTTTATTATAAAGTCGCACTAGGACAACACAACGGACTATTGGTGAGGATTCGGATCCAACATAAAAGGAAAGATCCATTATGCCAAATGGGATTGGGTTGATTTAGAGTATTTTAACCACCTTCCTTGGCTAGCTCGCTTTTTGGGTTTAGGGAAAACGATTAAAAGAAAGAAGGGTCAGTTTAAATTTAATTAAACATGTTTATTTACATAAGTGAGGAAAATTAAGTACAGAGGGTAAACTTGATTCAATGGGTAGGATGCATCTGGAACACAAATGGAAAATGCCAAGGACACGAGACGCAACTTTGGACAACCTGTCCTCACGAAAGTGGGAGAGCAAAGTGGCTCGTAGTCTCTCTTCAACTATCAAAATACTTATAATGCTCAGGCGCCATCTCTTGGTAGGAGAATGAAATGAAATCTATGAGTATCACGGAAGAGTGAGATGAAATCTATGACTGTCACAGAAGAGTGAGATGAAATCTATGACTGCCACGATACCTTATAGCGCACGGGCCATATTAAGACAATCTATACCAAGCACAAGACAACATCTTATAATGGACACACAGGAAATTTTGTTGCACAGTTATTTTAAGAGAAATGTATCCAGGGTAAAATCGAACGAACGTTGCCTACAACTCGCAGGTTAATAGGGCAGTGGGCAAACCCGCTGAGTCTTTGGGCTTAGGGGTTATCCTATACCCGAAGATGGAAGTTCATCCAAAAAAAATGTATAAAATGGAGGTAATAAGGTATAAAATGGAGTTTGTATAAACCAAAACTTTATGCATTAATTATGTGATATTATGTATAATTTTTTGTGTATATTAGTATCAAAATAATTCACAGAAATGTTTTACCTTCACGCAACACAATATCACTCGTATAAAGTATCTGTGTAGCAAAATATTCCAATTATAAATTACTTGCACGCATCAAAATATTCTAGTTTAATTTACTTGCATGCAACAAATTATTCTAGTTTAAGTTAAATGCAAGCATAAAAATATTTCTTGTTTAAATTTGCATAAGTCAAAGTATTCCTAGCATAAGATACTGGCATGCATCAAAAATTTTCTAGTATAAGTAACATATATCAAAATACTCCTACAAGTTACTTGCAATTATCAAAATAGTTCATAATTAATATTTTTATGAACTCCAAAATCTTAAGAAAAGTGTCGCCAAACAATTCTCGTAATTATCAGAAAATGTACGCCTCTTCCAGAGAAAAAGAAAAGAATTCTTTTTCAAATTCATTCGCGAGAATAAAAATTTTTCACCCGAAGTTAATTGTTCGTGCAAAGAGAGTAGAAAAAACAGTTTAAATCGTCGAAGGACATGGGGGAAAAAATTAATTTTTATCCCATTTAAAAATCTCGCCGAGGTTTTCGCCCGGAGCGCCCAAGAAGGGAATATCAAAACCGAGGAAGAGAGGGAAAAGGGGCGGAACGAAAATTCTATAAAGATTTTAAATCAAAATTTAGCGTCGCGTTAGTGGCAATGGAAACTTTTTAACGATCTCGAAGGCTTCGTTATTGTTATTTGCGGTAACCCGAGGATGTCTAAAAAGAAGCCATTTTTTGGAGAATGCGCGTTAGAATTGAAAAACAGAGCGTGGTTTTCTTTTGTTTTTAATTATGGTAATTAGCGCTCTTTGATGCCTTCGGGTACTCTCCCCCCCCCCCCTTCCCCCACTCCTCGGTGATATTCTATCAGAGATTTTCTTCACCGACATATCTTAAATGAACTAAAAAAGTTCAAAAGAATGAAATAACATTTTTTTATGTAGTCGTGGAATTTGAAACTTTCAATTTTTTTATTGTTCTCTTTGTCTCTGTTGGAGGACAATTTAAAATGAGTCAGAAAGCAGTTTAAGCGGGAAAAATGACTTCTAAATCGTTTGTTTCACTACCATCTGCAGCAGGAACATTAAAAAAGCGTTGGATAAACTAAAATCTTTAACACCACGTCGAAAAATAAGACTCCATTGTTCGTATTTGACCCATTTAAAACATCGTTTACCAACAGATTTTCATTTCAGATCTATCCCTTCGGGGTTGATCGCGGACCGTTGTCAATAGCCCGTTCTGTTACTACAGTGAAACGTTAATTAGATACCTACCTACTTACCACTTATTCATTGTTTACAATTTTAATACTTAACTACTAGTCTCGTTAATAATTTGAATGTAATACCTATAAAACGAAACTTTCGATAGCGAAGAAAGCTTTTCTAGTGTTTGATTTTAGTAAATAAAATTTTTAAGAAATGTAAGAATAATGAAATGACCACCAGGCGACGCTATCAAAGATTAGGAAAACACACTTGAGCTTACATCAATCGAGTTTCGCACGTGTATTCGTATTTTTAATTAAGGCGTACTTACACACTACAATTTTTTTATTTTAACTTTAAAATCCAGTTATTTCAATATAGGTCATTAGTTTATGCTTAAAACTATTTCAATGAGAAAAAATCTTAATAAACTAAGTATTAATTAGCTGATTAAGATCTAATGAGCTAATTAGCATGTTTTTTGAACAGTGATATCTCAAATTCTAATTTGTCTGAAAACACAATTCTAGTTGTGTAACAAGTGAACTATAGCGCATCGTCAGCTGCAGAGCTATAAACCTCCGAACTAAAAGTGAGAACCAAAACTAAATCTCACCCCTGCTCCGATCAAGGACACCCTAAGGAGGTCAGAGAGTTAATCGGCGGCGTAGAATGAAGACGCGTCGTAGCGTCCGTTATGTCGGGTAGTTATGAAAGGTTCTGTTAATAGTATATATGTTGTGTCCACGTAATGTAAATTAGATTAATAAATGTTTGTGAGTGTAATGAGAGTTTGTCGCTTGTTCGCCCGCTTCAAGGAGGAATTTCTCAGCACACGGTCACAGAATGGCGCCCAACGTGGGGCACGAACCTGACAAAGATAAGTAAATTCTTCTAGAATCCTTACTGCCCCTACGTTCTTGCTAAACCTAGCGATGAGCAACTGTAAACTAATACATATTCATCCTGAATAGTGTAAATTAATTTCAAAACGTCAGGTCGTTCAATTTGAATTAGAAGTTTACAGTGTTTCAGTTCCTTTGTTTGAAAATTAATATTCAACCAGAATATTGTTCTCAAAGGTTGCGTTTTGTACAAAACGAAAGAGTGAAAATATTCCAGATACTATTTGCTGTTTGCGAAAGTTGCGATTTTGTTGTGAGGAAGTAATTTGTTTATAAACAACAAGTCAGGAAACGTTAATTGCATTTTGTATATTATTTTTATCTGTGTCTGAAAAAGTGAATTCTTTTATTTTGCTTTTGTTGAATTCGAATATTTGCTTTTAAAATAAGATTTTATAATTTATTTTCATGACTCTAGAAAGTTAATTGTAGGAATTATCGAAATGTTGTATATGCATATTTGAATTATAACAAAAATACATACATTTGTCACTTTTGAGCAATTAGTATTTCTTTTATTTTAGGAAAATGGTGTTTTAAAAATTTTTTTGAGTATTCTATGCAATATTATTTTATTTGGTATATGATTACAGATTGATAACATGGAATATTTTATGTGAACCCACATAATAATTATCAAAGTGCTTTTCATATATATTTATATAACTTTTATGTGAACCTCACTCAGTAAATAGGTAAACATCTTTCGTATTAGTTAACCTACAAATGCTTAAGATATACTGTTCTTTAAACATGGTATTTATTGTTTATTTGTACTATATTTTGATACTTTATTTGAGGTGGATCTCCCACGACATTTTTCTTAATATTTGTATGCCTGCTATTAGCGAATGCTATCATTAATTTACCTAGGTTATACCAATTCTTATTTTCTCATTTTTGGAAAACATTAGTATACCCCATACCTTGTGCTACATATGAACACACCTTATATAACTTTTATGTGAACTAGTGTGCAAAGAAAAGTGTATAAGTAAATAATTTTAGTATTAATACAAACTTTGGTGGATATTTAGATTGAGACTTTTGAACTGTACTTTACAACTATAGTGACAATGGCTTATCTCGGCAAGGCAAAAAAGGTCGATCTTCAGAGTTTGGTTGTAGAACTTGGTGAAAACGTGGATGATGACCTAAAAGTCTTAGATCTAAAGAAAATAATTTTGGAAAGTAAAGAGTACCAAAACGACAAAGAATTTGTGAAGAATTTATTAGACACAATTGTGTCAACAAGGAAGGAAGAAGAATCCAAACTCTTGACAGAGCAAAGATTACTGAGAGAGCAAGAAAAACAGGTTCAAGACTTTGAACTTGAAAAGTTACGGATTCAGCTAGAATCTCAACGTATGGTAGAGGCCTCTGCTTCCCAACCTGTAATGCACCCTGTGAGATCGTAGTCTACAAGGGAGCCGACAGCCACATGTGTGGAAACAACTCATTGTCGGCCTCTGTTTCTTGTTCACCCCGATTTCCACCGGACAGCGGGGCTTTTTGAAGAACCGCCGGTTGTCGGTTTTTTTTCGCACATGTGGGGGATCTGAGACCCCTTGAGTGGGAGGTGAATTGGAAACAGAGGCGACGCGGAGAAAAAAAAGGTTGTTGCCCCGAGAAGGAAAGGGGACTCGAGCTAAGGAAGCCACGGAGGAAGGTGGTGAAGGAGGTAGCTCGCTGCAAAATTACACGGGGACATCAAACCCTGTTGAAAACGAGACAAACTGTGATAGTTTGAAACTTACTGTTTGAACAGGAACAATCGGGCTGTTTGTCATCGATTGTAAAATTCATTGTACATAGTAGTTGATGTAAAATTTCTCTTGACATAATTAAATTGTATCAAACGAAAACCATTGAGTCTCACTCCATTGGTAGTAGTGTGGTGTACCAAAAACGCCACAGCTACTAATTGGTGGCAGCGGTGGGATACAGAGTTTAAGTCAAATAAACTCGGAATCCAGTGATTGTCCAAAAGGGACATACTGCTCGACAGAAGGAGTGGACTTGTGCTCGGAATCCAGTGATTGTCCAAAAGGGACATACTGCTCGACAGAAGGAGTGGACGTGCCAAGAGGACCCTAAAGTTCTGAGGAACTAGCTCTGAGGAGCAGGAGGACGCCAGACTCTGGAAAGCCCAACGTCGGTGCCTTGCGGGGAAGTCGAAAAGCCCGGGACCAGTGGAGAATTCTCTAGAAAACCCTGCGCCTGTGCCCAGAAGGACGCCAGAGAAACCCGGTGCCTGCGTTTTCAAGTGTGTGGAGTTCAAGAAGAAGAGTCAGAAAAAGGGGTGAGTCCTACCTTATAGTAATTTCTGAGAGGCAATAGAAAATGGGATTTTGAGGAAAATTTTTAATGTTTTGTTGACAGAGTTTTGCTTTGAAGAAATTTTTTTTTTTGGATTGTATGAGTGTAGTTAGTTTGATTACATGGTTTTAAGTAATGTAATTCATGTGTAAAGTTTTATCGTGTTTTGATTAGGAGTACTCAGTTTTGGAATCCTTTAAGTGATTTTTGTTATTTTGAATTTTTACCTTGTAGAGTAATTTAGTAGTGTTATGGCTAATTTCCTTAAAAAACAAAGGAAAAATATTCTAAGGCTTTTAGCAGCCGAATTCGAAGTAGTTGTAGAGGACGCGGTATTAGTAAAAGATATTATTAAGGCAATCGAGAGAGCGCCAGAATATGATGAGGAGACAGCAAAAGCGTTCTTGGAACGAATTTTAGAAGAACAGGCTGATAAAGATAATATAGCGGATAAAGAACGGGCTGATAGGATAGCTAGGGAGGAACGAGAGTTTGAATTGGAAAAGTTAAGACTAGGACATGCAATCGAAGTAGCTAGTGTTGAGTCAAACAGTACGCTGCCTAGAGAAACAATCACAAAAAAAATTAATTTGAAAGACTTGGTTCCTAAATTTGATCCTAAAAGTTTAGACATAGCACTGTTCTTTATGATATTTGAGCGACAAGCCCAAAAAGAAAGGGTTGAAGAAGATAGGTGGGTATCGCAGCTAATTCCGTTGTTGCCAGCCGATGTAGCGGAATTAATAGTGAAAGAACCCATCGAAAAAAATGATGATTATGGTTACATAAAAAAAATGTTGATGAAGAGATTTAGACTGAGTTCGGTTGCTCTACGTTTAAAATTTGAAGAGCACTCTAGGAAATCAGGGTCGTTATGGTCTGATCTGGTTTATGAGCTCAGGGGTTATTTGGAAAGTTGGTTAGAATCAGTGGAGGTTGGAGATTTCGATGCGCTTAAAGAATTAATGCTCACAGAACAAATTAAGAAGAGGGTACCGGTTGAAGTTAAAGAACATTATTTAGACAACTGGGAAGATTTTAGGCAAGCTACGGAGTTAGCCGAAAAATTGGATAATTACGAAAGTGTAAGACGAACCTTCAAGAAAATTGAGGCCAAACCAGGGGAAAAGAGAGCATTTGGAGGGGGAAGACATTTTTCGGCAAATAATAAAGACAGGGGAGAAATCCAAACTAGAGAGGAAAAACCGGAAAAGAGAGAAATGTCTAGGAAAGATGTAAATAGGACTTTCGAAAGAAAAAAACAAATAATTTGTTTCCAGTGCAATCAACCCGGGCACATTAGACCTGATTGTCCAACTTTTAAAAAGAATTTTAGAGAGAGTGTAAATAATTTGGAAACGGGGAGTGACTTAAATGAGAGTTTTAATCCCTTTATGAGCAAATTGAATGTAAATGGAGTGGAAAAAGACTGTTTGCGAGATACGGGTAGTTGCATAGATGTGTGTGTGAAGAGTTGGGTAAACGTTGAAGATTTTACGGGTGAAGTCACGTGGGTGAGACAACCCTTAGATACCGAATGTAAATGCTTACCTTTATCTAGAGTTGTGTTGCAGGGAGACTTTGGTACTGTAACTACTAAAGTTGCAATTAAAGCGGACGAACTAGACCAAGGATTTTATTTGCTGGGAAATAAAACGGCTCAATTAATTGAGGAGGCTAGAAAAAACCCAGTCCCTTTAAATGCAGTTATAACGCGGAGTAAAGCCAAAACAGATTCGGCGGAAAACGTCTTCGACCCGTCGGAAGGGACCAGAAGAAAAACACGAAGGGAAAAAGATTCCTCGAAGGTAGTAGACGATAAGGGACAATTTATCGAGAAGGGTGAAAAAATTGTTTCCCCCATAGTAGAAAGCGGTGAAGGGATCGTGTTACCGGATAGGGAAATGTGCGAGACGGGGCTAGCTGGAATCTCCTCACAACAGTTTGAAACCGCTCAAAGGAACTGCGAATCGTTAAGAAAATACTGGGAGCGTATTAGTCACCCGGAGGAAGGAGAATTTGAAGAAAAAGCGGGAAAATTAGTTCGAAGATCCGTATCTAAGCGGGGTGGGGAAAAAATTCAACTGTGCGTTCCAGTTCCGTTTAGGGAAAGGATTATGGCTTTTTGTCATGATGAAATTTCGGGACATTTGGGTACAACGAAAACCAAAGACAGGGTGTTGCGCTATTACTTTTGGCCAAATTGTTATAAGGACATCGAGAGTTTCGTGAGAGCATGCGATTCTTGTCAAAAGGTAGGAAAAAGCGGGGATAAACGAAAGGCCCCATTAAAATTGGTACCTATAATATCGGAAGTTTTCTCTAAAATTAATATTGATGCGGTCGGTCCTCTTCCGCTTAGTAATAAGAACAACCGGTATTTAATTACGACGATCTGTCTGGCATCAAAATATCCAGATGCCATTCCGGTGGAAGATATTTCGTCAACGAGTGTGATAACGGCTTTGCTCACGGTTTTTTCACGAACGGGTTTCCCTGGGGAAGTTCAGAGTGATTTGGGGAGCTCTTTCACAAGTGTTTTGACCACGGAATTTTTTTCCAGATTTGGTATAAAAATTACACATAGCTCCGTGTGTCATCCTCAGAGTAACCCTGTGGAAAGGTTCCATTCTTCGGTAAAACGGGTTTTAAAGGTACTGTGTTTGGAAACTGGAGAAGACTGGGAGTACAATCTGCCGGCTGCCTTATTTGCTTTACGTACGGTGACTCACGAAAGCACCGGTTTTAGTCCCGCCGAGTTAGTGCACGGGAAAAATTTGAGAACCCCCCAAACACTTGTATATGAAAATTGGTTAGCACCAGAAGAGTCGGATCAAAATGTGGTGGATTACATTTTGGGATTGGTAAATAGGCTGAAAAGATGTCAGGAGTTGGCGGTACAGACGATGTCGGAAACTCAGGAAAAAAGGAAGGCCTGGTATGACAAAAACGCAGTGTCCAGGGTTTTTAAAGTAGGGGATAAAGTGTTGGTTTTGGCTACGTCTAAACCAAACAAAATGGCCGTAAATTGGATAGGACCTGGCACGGTGACGAGTCGGATTTCGGAAACCAACTACTTGATAGATATACCCGAAAAAAGGGAAAAGACAACCATTTATCATGTCAATCTAATGAAGCCATATCACAAGCGAGCTGATTACATAAATTTTATTATGGATGAAGGGCTAGAAGAGATTGAGCAAGAGGCCGAAATCCCGTACCCTTTACCTAATCCCACTCAATTTGACTTGCAAGAAATGATCCGGGGAAGTACTTTAGAAGAGAGGGCAAATACCGAGCAAGTCGATCGTTTTGCCAAAATGTTACAGGAGCACGAGAAGGTGTTTTCGTCGGATCCCGGTAACACATATCTAGTAAAAATGAATATTGAACTTATTAGTTCGGAGCCGGTTAGGGCGAAACCCTATCGAATGTCCCCTAGACAAATAGAAATTTTAAGGGTGGAGATTAAAAGGTTGTTGGAGCTTGGGGTGATAGAAATTGGGCAATCAGACTATGCATCGCCCATGATATTAGTGGAAAGCCCAGGTAAAGATCCTAGACCCTGTGTGGACTATCGGCGATTGAATGCCATCACCAGGACTGAATTTTTTCCCTTGCCAAATATAGAGGAGGTGGTGGAAAAAGTGAGCGCTGCTCCTTTTATAACGATAATGGATCTGACAAAGGGGTATTTTCAGATACCCCTCACTGAGAAGGCACAGAAATACGCAGCTTTCGTAACTCCTTTTGGGGCATATCTCCCAAAGAAAATGATGTTTGGGCTAATAAATGCTCCATTTTATTTCTGCAAATTGATGGCCCAAGTTTTGGAAGGGTTAGAAAGTTTTGCGGCCCCATACATCGATGACATCGCGATTTTTTCCCCAACATGGGAAAAGCATGTACAGGATGTGGGAAGCGCGTTAAAACGGCTAGGAGAGGCAAAACTGACCGTGAAGCCTGCAAAATGTCGTTTTGCCCAGGATCACGTGAAGTTTTTAGGTCATGAGGTAGGGTCAGGAAAAAGGTCTCCTAGCGAAGCTAAAATTCAAGCTATTCGGGAATTTCCTACTCCTGCGACCAAAACCCAAATTAGAGCTTTTCTAGGGATTTGTGGCTATTACTCGCGATACGTCAAGGATTATAGTGTCATGGCGGTTCCTCTGACAAATGCCCTGAAAGGCAGGGAAAAGAGAGGAAAAGTGGTCTGGACCGAGGAATGTGAAAAAGCTTTCTCGGCTTTGAAATCAAGTTTGATGGGAAGCCCAGTACTATATGCTCCGGACTATAGTCAAGAATTTGTCATGCAGACTGATGCAAGTGCTAGTGGAGCAGGAATTGTCCTGTCTCAGAGACTGAATGGGGAAGAACACCCAGTATTGTATCTAAGCAAAAAGTTCTCTAAAGCAGAGAAAAATTACAGTACTATAGAGCGGGAACTAGCGGCTATTGTATATGGTTTGAAGAAACTGAGACACTACTTAGATGGGCAAAAATTCGTGATTGAGACAGATCATAACCCCCTGACGTTCCTAAAGAGAATGGTCGGTACAAACGCACGTCTCACTAGATGGGCGTTATGTCTTCAGCAATTTCAATTTACAATTGTACATCGTGCTGGTAAGCGAAACGGAAATGCGGATGGGTTAAGTAGACAGGATGAGTAACCCAAGGCTAAATTTTGATGTATATAAGCAACCTTAGTTTTGCTATATTTGTCTTTGTTATTTCAGTGTAAGATTTTTTTTTTTTAATATTAGCAAATTAGAGTAAGATTAGTTATTTTTGTTTTGTGTGTTTTTTTGTAAACTTATGTTATTTTTCTTTACTTGAATGGTTTGCAAAACTGAGCCTATGGTTTCGGATTGTCTTTAAACTGATTTTTTGTTTTGTTTTAATGATATTGGTTAATTCTGGTTGTGGTGAGATTAAGAGGGAAGATTGTGCCTCTCAGATCTCACTTTAGGATGGCTCATTTCGCCCCTAGAATCAAATTTTTCCTTGACCCCGAAATTTGATTTTTATGGGGGGAGGTGTTGTGAGATCGTAGTCTACAAGGGAGCCGACAGCCACATGTGTGGAAACAACTCATTGTCGGCCTCTGTTTCTTGTTCACCCCGATTTCCACCGGACAGCGGGGCTTTTTGAAGAACCGCCGGTTGTCGGTTTTTTTTCGCACATGTGGGGGATCTGAGACCCCTTGAGTGGGAGGTGAATTGGAAACAGAGGCGACGCGGAGAAAAAAAAGGTTGTTGCCCCGAGAAGGAAAGGGGACTCGAGCTAAGGAAGCCACGGAGGAAGGTGGTGAAGGAGGTAGCTCGCTGCAAAATTACACGGGGACATCAAACCCCGTTGAAAACGAGACAAACTGTGATAGTTTGAAACTTACTGTTTGAACAGGAACAATCGGGCTGTTTGTCATCGATTGTAAAATTCATTGTACATAGTAGTTGATGTAAAATTTCTCTTGACATAATTAAATTGTATCAAACGAAAACCATTGAGTCTCACTCCATTGGTAGTAGTGTGGTGTACCAAAAACGCCACAACCCTTCCATGAGAATGGATCTCCAAAAAATTTTGCCACAATTCAAGCCTGAAGAAGATGACATGTCCTTGTTTCTAGTCTTATTTGAGAGACAAATGAAGTTCTTAAAAATTGACGAGAGTATGTGGGTGACTCATCTATTAGGACTTTTCCCTTCAGAGATCTCAAAGCTGATAGCCAGGGAACCTGAAGTAAAATCCCATGACTATACACACATTCGAGGTATACTCCTTCAGCGTTTTAAACTGACAGCTGAAAAGTTCAGAAAGCTCTTCAGTCAACATAGAAAGTCTGCAGATTGCACATGGAAAGAGTTTTACTTTGAGCTAAGGAACTATTTTGAAGGCTGGATTACTGAACTGGGTGTCACTACCTTTGAAAAATTACAAGATCTGATTATCTCAGATCAAATGAAGAAAAGATGCAACCCTGAGTGCCGAGAACATTATTTAGATGATTGGGAAAATTTGATTTCTCCCGATTACCTAGCTGAGAAGCCTGAAACTTATGACTGTCTCAGAAACAACAAAAAAAGAAGCTCATCCCCTCCAATTCAAAGGAAAGCCTACAACGGTAGAGATAAAATTATCAAGCCTGTACCGTTCAAAAAAACAAATCAGGCAAACAGAACTAGTCGAATAAAGGTTGGTGACAATCAGGAGCGACCAGCTCGGACTTGTTATGGTTGTGGAAAAGTCGGATTCATTAAAGCTAACTGTCCAGTTTGCAATCCTTCCACAAAATTTGACTCAGCTCGTTATGAGAAGATTCAAATTGATAGACCAGCCATGTCTAATGAAGTTCCAGTTATGAATATTACGATAAATGGAATATTCGGCACAGCATGTGCAGACAGTGGAGCAAGTCACTCTATCGCAGGCGAAAGATTGTACCATATTCTTCAAGATGAAGGAGTAGTATTCGAAAAGTCTTTTCTCTCAGTGATCCTCGCTGATGGAAGTCAGACAGAAAAGGAAGTTCAAACAGCCTGTGTAATTCTATGTCTGGAAGGACGTTCCTTTCAATTAACACTTTTTGCCCTCCCAGAGGCGAAAGGAAACCGTACCCTACTTGGAGCAGATTTTTTGAAGAAAGCAGGTGTTGTTCTAAATCTTCGTGACCATGCTTGGTTCTACACTGACAAGCCAAAGGAACATTTCCCTTTCGTTGCGAGTGCTCAAGTCCACTCCTGTGATATTAAAGAAAGTGTTAGACCAGAAAATCCATATCTCCTTCGTCCCGATGAAGGTGAACATTTAAGTGAAGATCAGTGCAGAAGATTAAATGCACTTCTAATTCACTATGAAAATAACTTCAGTCCGGGGGGAGAACCAACACCTTACATCGAACACCGGATCGACACAGTTGCTACTGCTCCTTACCGGTTATCCCCTGTGAGAAACGAAATTTTGAAGATAGAGATTGATGCACTTCTCTCATCCGGAGTAATAGAAGAATGTGACTCTCCCTACGCAGCACCTGTGGTCTTGATACCCAAGCCAAATGGGGATTTCCGCCTTTGTATCGATTACAGAAAATTGAATTCAGTAACTAAGTCTGATCCATACCCTCTTCCGCGTATGGATGATCTCTTGCAAAATGCTAAGCAAACTGCCTTTATGTCTACCTTAGACTTAAAGTCAGGATATCATCAGGTGAAGATGTATCCTCCTGATAAAGACAAGACAGCCTTTGTTTGTCAGTTTGGAGTTTTTCGATTTACTCGAATGCCATTTGGATTAAAAACAGCCCCTGCCACATTCCAAAGACTTATGGACATCTTCCGAAATGGACTAAAGGTCAGATCTCTAGCTTATCTGGATGATATTATTGTGATGTCTGCAACCTTTGAAGAACACCTGGAGGACCTGCGGTTAGTCTTTGACCGACTCCAAAAGTTCCATCTGCATGCCAACCGAACTAAGTGTCATTTTGCTTGCTCCAAAGTCAAATATTTGGGACATTACATCACGAGTTCTGGAGTGGAAGTAGACCCTGCTAAGGTGGAAGCCATTGTACAGATCCCTTCTCCCAAGAACGTGAAGCAAGTGCAGAGCTTTCTTCAAACTTGCAGTTGGTATCGTCGTTTTATTCCCCAGTTTGCTGAGACCTCAAGGCCTTTGAGCAATCTCACCAAGAAGCAAACACCTTGGAAGTGGGGACAAGACGAACAGACAGCATTTGAATCGTTGAAGAATAGCTTAATTTCACCGCCCGTGCTGAAACAAGTAGATGAGGATAAACCATTTGTCCTCAGAACTGACGCTTCAGGCTATGCTTTGGGCGCAGTCCTTATCCAAGGACAAGGATCTGAAGAACATCCAATCGAGTACGCTAGTCGTCTGCTAACCCCAGCAGAGAGGAACTACTCTACTACAGAACGCGAAGCCTTATCAGTCGTTTGGGCGCTGGACAAATTTAGAGGTTATGTCGAAGGAGCTGAAATAACAGTATTTTCAGATCATCAACCCTTGAAATGGTTGTTGAGCCTGAAATCACCAACCGGTCGACTCGCAAGATGGGCCCTTCAGATACAGTCTTACAACATCAAAGTTGAATATCTTTCAGGAAAAGCAAACGTCATTGCAGACATGCTATCCCGCCCTTCATGTACACATGGAAGGCCCACTTGTGACATTTGTTCTGTTACCATTATTGATCTGCCATCCAGGAAGGCAAATGACATACGTGAAGGACAATTGAAAGACGATGACTTGAAGAAAATCATTGACTGTTTTGAGAGTGTCTCCAAGGACGAAAACTACGTGAATTGGACCAATCGTGGCTACATAATGTCTCAAGGTATTTTATATCGATATGGCCCGGATTCCGAATCAGAGAAAGCCCAGTTGGTAGTTCCGACACAGGAACGTGAAAGAGTTCTGCAACAATATCACGATGCCCCAACCGGTGGACATTATGGTGCTGAGGGCACTTTTCACAAGATTGCAACGCGTTATTTCTTTCCTGGAATGAGAAGATACATCGCAGATTATGTAAGGAATTGTGCCGAGTGCAGCCTTTATAAGCCAAGTAACCAAAAGCCTGCTGGACTTTTGAGAACACCAGTGTATTCCCAGCGTTTTGAGACGTTAGCGATCGATCTTTTCGGTCCTTTGCCAGAAACCCCAGATGGAAAGAAATGGATTTTCATTGTTGAGGACACTTCTACAAAATGGGTGGAGCTTTTCTCTCTCCAAAACGCCACTGCAAAGGAGTGTGCAGTAACCTTATTAGAGGAAGTGTTTCTGAGATACGGTCTGCCACGTCGTCTCATAAGTGATAACGGATCCCAATTCGTCAGTGCTGTCCTTCAACAAGTATGCTATCTTCTCGGAGTTACACAAATTCTTACTCCAGTTTACTGTCCTCAAGCGAACCCAGTAGAAAGGAAAAACAGGGATTTAAAACCAAGACTTGCCATTCTTGTCGGTGATGACCACACCACATGGTCAGAAAAACTCCCAACTATCCGTTTTGCTCTGAACACTGCAAAATGTGACACCACTGCTCATACTGCAGCCTTTTTACAGTTTGGAAGAGAACTTAGAACACTAGACGATGTTCAACATGACATAAGGTCAGTGATCAACAATGACAACTTTATTGCTGAGATCACACCGTATTTACGGAAATTTGCAAAGATCTCCTCTGAGATAAAAGATCTTGTAGAACAAAAGCAGGATCAGAGAAAGAAAAATGCTGATCGAGGAAGAAGAAGCGTTCCCCAATACGCACCTGGAGATCAAGTATGGATCACCTCACATACTGTGAGCAACAAAGCTAAGAAGAGGTCAGCGAAATTTGCACCTCGCCGAGACGGACCCTATTTGATTTTAACTCAGCGTTCTCCAACAAGTTATGTTGTTGCGAATCCCCAATCTCCTGATATTCCTGTCGGAACATATCATACATCTGCTCTACGTCCATGCCTTAACACACCTCAAAATGGAAACGTACCCATCACCCCACTGCGAAGGAGAGGTCGACCCCGAAAGGCTGATCCAACAGTGCGACAAAACTCAAGACAACCATCTGACCCTTCTCCTGGCGACTCGCCGAGACGTCTTCGTAGCCAGGGGGGGAGACTGTAACAAGTGAACTATAGCGCATCGTCAGCTGCAGAGCTATAAACCTCCGAACTAAAAGTGAGAACCAAAACTAAATCTCACCCCTGCTCCGATCAAGGACACCCTAAGGAGGTCAGAGAGTTAATCGGCGGCGTAGAATGAAGACGCGTCGTAGCGTCCGTTATGTCGGGTAGTTATGAAAGGTTCTGTTAATAGTATATATGTTGTGTCCACGTAATGTAAATTAGATTAATAAATGTTTGTGAGTGTAATGAGAGTTTGTCGCTTGTTCGCCCGCTTCAAGGAGGAATTTCTCAGCACACGGTCACAGTTGGAAATTATTTCCAATATTATTCGACAAGCTCTGCGACTCATGGACTATACACATCTGCTACACTGCTCTGAGCTCTCCACTACAACATTGTGGGACGATACTAGGAAGCGAGGGACTGAATGGGTCCATGGACTTTCTTCTGTCGCCTTTTTTCTACATTGCTTTTGTTCTGTTTTGCGTAATCAGTTTTGCCTTTTATACCCGCCATTGGAAATTAAAAAAAAAATTCTTCATGTTTTGACCCTTAATAAGGTTGCTAGAGAGAAAAAAAATTATGTTTCTACTTTTTTTCGCCAAGGATACGTACAAAAAATCAAGATTTTTCTGAAAATTTAGCATTTAAAAATCCATTAAAAATTTATTTCTTAACCTTCACGCGGCTGCGCTTAGAATTTTTCAATCGTATCACAGAACGGCTCTTTTGCACGACTCTCCGAGCCCCCCTTACCTAATTACCAAACTGGAGTGATAGGTCCGTGAGTGGCATTTTTACGACTGACGTTTTCCTTTCATAGTATTGTGTGACGTGAGAAGAGATATCACCGGAGCGACTTTCTGCTTTTCCCAAAGCCTTCATCCCTTACGGTCGGCAGGGCAGGGAGGGGGCATCGAACAAAAGAAGGGACGCTCTAGAAGGTCATTCGCTGACAGCCTGATGCCAGCGGTCACTTAAAAGGGGGGTAACATCCACAGTACACAAATCTATACCATGCCGCTGGTGTATAACGAAATTTTAGTGCTAAAATTGTTTACCTTCCGCAGCTTAAAGGTTAACTAAAAACTCTGATTGAGGGTCAAAACATTCACTGTTTTTATTTAGATTTTAATGATACAAAAATAGCTGTAATAGATTCTAATAGTTTTCACTGTTTGAACAAAGAATCCTATTTCAAAAACTTGTTTCTTTAGAAACTGTGTTAAAGTTTTGGAAAGATGTCTGCTCAGGGTGAAAGTACCAAACGTCACATTGGAAAACTATTTCGAATATTTGCAAGATCTTGGAATCGTTTATAAGCTGACGAATTTAAGAATATTTTGAATAAATAAAAAGAATGTAGAATTTCTGATCGATTTTCAGGATTTCTAGTGTGTACATACACCTTAACGGTCGCCTGGAGCAGCAAACAGGCTATAGGTGAAGTTCCGGGATCAAACCCAAAAGGAGAGATATGTTGTAACCTTGAAGCCATGGCCAGATGACGAGAACAACACCTCTTCAAACTTCCACACCACGCCAACGTCAGAACATTGAGACTAGTCCTCTTCGTTCACGACAGTCTTTCATTGGATTCGACCTCCGGTTACTAATGCTTTACACCTCTAATCGGTCTACCGTGGCCTAACATGTAGACGGCATCTTCTGAAAACTAAACGTAGATAACGTTAACATTTTAGTGGTTGAGCAGGGTTCCTGTGCGCATTCAGTATTTTATAACAGGAAGTTGAATCTTTTTATTCGCTGAACAACTCGGTGTTGATCGGTTGTAAATTAGGACCGCGATTGCTAAAATAGGACCGCGATATTTCGCAGTGTTAACTCAAATACACTAACCCTGTAGAACGTGTTTCCTTGTCCATGTCCATCTATTGCAGAAAAACAAACTTTAGATTTTAAAATGGGGGAGTTCGCGGGGCACTTTTGGGACTACCTGTGTGCCAATTTTCATGGCTACAGATGGGTCTAATGACTATGTTTTTTGCAGTGTTCAAAAATATAAAAGTATTTAATTTGGTGAGGATGGGTCAAACATTGTGTATTTGTATAGTGAATATACACACATCCTTTTATTTACATATCTACCCTACAAACAATGGACCGAACGCCAGAGGATTTGCATAAAATCCGACTGCTTGTTTGGATCTGTTTTTCGTGGCATGGCCTGGGACCTTTGTACGTTGTTCCTAGTCAATTGAACGCCGACGCCTTCTTGAACATTTTGGACAATCACGATCTTCTTACGCACTGGCAGTTTTAGGGAATGGACGAATGACACTTCCAGGAAAACATCCCTCCATGTCACGTTGCAGCCTGTGTCGAGCAGTGGTATCGAGATATGGATGTTAAACGTCTTCCCTGGCCTGCTCAGAGTCCCGACCTAAACCCAATGAAATACTTGTGACACGAGTAAGTGCGACGCTTACGGACCGGGACCATATATATATTATGTTTGTTTATTCTAAAAAAGGCGAAAGGACAAGCACATGATTTGGAAATGGTGCTCTATAACCAAATTGGCAGGCCGTCGCTACCTTAAAACTCCATAGAGAAAATGAATATCAAATATAAAGTACTCCAGCCCACTTAAGAGGTTAACACACGCATCCTTCCATCATTTGAGGCGTTGCGGAAACGAAGGGCGAACTCAACACTGGGGGAAAATTGTTTTCCCCATATTTTGGTTAGTCAGACATTAGTGAATACTAATACTAAATATTTTGTTGAGTTCTTCCTTTCTAACCCTATAAAAGTAGGGCTGACAGTAGTTCTTCTGTGTGCAAAGAGCGGTAAAGCTCCGAGTTTTTCTGAAAACCAGCATGTGTTGAGTTTGCCCTTCGTGTCCGCAAAGCCGCATTGCATCTTCCTTCGTAACCAATAGAATTTTCCCAAATGATTATATTCTGAAGTAAGATAAGGTAAGGTAATTTTAACAACGCCGTAATAGAGCAACACAACGGGCTTTTTACGACGGGCCGAGATCCATCCTTTCTCGCTCATATGGTGGGGTGAGCTGGCAGCAGATACTTGCACACTACGCCAAAGTGAAGACAATTGAAGCCACGACAGATTGAACATGCACGACAGTCTTTGGTTGGATTGAAGTTCGTATTCGCTACCTGATGGTTATTAAACCCTTACTCTTCCCACATGGCTTCTAGCGTCCCAAAACGTTTCGGAAGACGCGTTTTTGACATTAAATGCATACTTTCATGATGCTGAGAAATATTTGGATAATTTATCAGTCAGCACTATCAAAATACTTATAATTTTTATTATTGACCTAAATCACAAAAGTCTTTACATCATAATTGATTTCGAAGACATATATCGTGCAAGACTGGCCTACTTTGCTAGTAGGTACATGATGAGATACCTCATCATTAAGGCATTTATTTTTTCAACAAATGTAATATTTTTTTACACATTTTCTACGTTGCCTGTAAAGTACTAGAACCAAATTCCTCATTCATGGGGTGTATTGTAAGTGAGTTATAACCGCAACATAAATGCAAATTTTTGTTGCCAATTTTTAAAATTCTGCTAAAAATTAAATCATATAAAATTATTGTTCCATAATTAAAATTTAAATATACATAAAACAATGCAGACGTAAAACTTCGTTCACCCAGAGCTTCCAAAAGGTTTCTGAAAATCAAAAGCAGTTACGAATGTTTGATTCGTCTTGTAGAAAAATCGGAATCGAAAGCGTTCAACATTGAGACAGTGAATGAAGATATCAGATCGTTGGATTTTAAAGAATCATCGCCCATCTTAAAAAACGATTGGAAAAGAATAACGACCTGACGGTTATTGCCTACACATTTCCCGATTTTCTACACGAGACGATTTTCCTCCAAGTCATTATTTGCTACTGCAACAATGTCAGGCAACATCAGTCTCTGTGGAACGCAGCTTTTCAATGTTAAAGAAATTTCTGGCCACAAAAATCGGCCATTCAACTTTCTTCTGTATTTAATGATGTATCATAATACTGTTGTACACGATTAAAACTGGCGATAAATTCGGATTTGTTTCATTTTTTACGGATAGTGTATTTTAGATTTTAGAGAATCAAAAATAATTGCAAATTTATACCCATCCATGCAACTTTAGGGAATGATAAGTGCAATTTTTCCCATTTTTACTGCAACGAAAAAGGTATCGTACTCATCCTCAATATATTGCCGATTTTTTACGTTGACGCTTTCCAGATTTAGTTCGTTTTCTTCGAATGAGGCGATACTTCGTCTATCCATATCAAATCAGCCTTGCTAATGACGAAATAACTCGTGGAAGCAATCATCAGGAGGGTTAACTGTTGTCAAATTTGTCCTATGCCTCCAAGTGGTCTCTACAAATGTACATCAAGGTCTAACCAATTTTGCTTATGACCAAATATTTCGTCAAGAATTTTGCAGATTTTCTTACGACGATGCGATTAAGTCTTGCAAATAACGCGATAATTCGTCGAGACAACCACCAGAGTAATCCCTACAAAAAATAAACGAGTACTGTTCCTATAGCGACCAACGTCATCTAGACTCTGTGGCGGGAGCAGTTCCCGTTGAAGATTTGGCAGAACACCGTCATTGTAGTTCGTCAATACGGCACTCTGAAGTGGTTTCGACGAAATGTCCTTCCGGTTCAGACCCATTTTGTACTATCGAGGTATCGGGTCTTCAAGATAGTGCAGATTATTCCACGAGACCCAGAATCAATTTTCTTCAAGGGTACCTGGTACAAAAATCCTTTATAAAGTCAAATTTTATTTTTAAACGACAGAGGGTGATCGGATTCCAGTGATATTTGGGTTTTATGGTTTTAGATAGTTAAAAGGGCCTAAAAATGCCATAAAATGAAAGTAAACAAAAATGCCACTTTTACACAGTTTTGCAATTCAAAATTTTTAAACGTCGTAATTCATTCAAATAAATTACTTTTATAAGTTACTTTTTATATTTTTGATAGACTTGTTGAACAGTTTTGTAAATAAGTTATTTCCTTATTGTTTCTAAAGTAAGTTATTTGCCTTCCAAATGTTTAACTGCTATTTTCTCAAAATGTGTTTTTTCACTCTCTTGGGTACATTTTTCTCAAATTGTACTCAATTTACAATCTTGGATATTTTACATACTATTCCAACTATATCACACTGACACAGTTTACCTTACATTTTAATGAAAAATAAAACATAAACGACATTTGAAAATCTCTGAATGTTGAGCGAAAGGATTTTGCGCTTCTACTATCCGATACAGCACATTATACGACTGCGGCTGGCACAGTTTTTCAATGTTAAAGAAATTACTAGCCTCGACCATTCAACGTTCTTCTGTATTTAAGAATGTATTATAATACTGTTGTATCCGACTAAAATTGTCGATATATTTTGAATTTTTTTCATTTTTTAAGAATAATTTATTTTAGAATTTAGTGTATAAAAAATAAATGCAACTTTATTTCCATAAATGCAACTTTAGGGAATGACAAATGCAACTTTTCCTATTTTTACTGCAACAAAAAAGTTGTCCTAGTGATCACTCTTTTCTACAAAGGGGTGAGAAGAGTGTTCAGCCCTTGGTTTTGCCGATGAAGTCCGCAAAGCGTTTACTCCGGAGTAGGTCGAAAAGGAGTCAGCGTAGGGAAAAGTCAGGCCGCGTTTACACCGGCAAATACATTTCTCTCCCTTTTTGCGGCGAGGATGTTTCACGTTCCCCTATGCTGACCCCTTTTCGTCCCTTTTTCCGACTGGTGTGAACGCTTTGTGGACTTTATAGGTAACCATCTGAGTGCACTCTTCTCACCCCTTTATAGCGAAGAGTGATCACTTTTCATCAAGATATCAAGTTCCTCGCCACAAAATGGGGGAGAAAAATATGTGCAACTCCGGTGTAAACGCGGCTTCACCCCACGCCAACGTGAGGACATTGGAGGCCACGGCAGATTTAACGTGCCCCAGCCCCTATGTACGCGACTGACTGTGGTTAATTCGTACTAGCATACCTCCAGATGCGAATACGTTAAGAAGAATCCCAGAAGAGTTCCAAGCGAAGCTCTAAAGCTTTCATTAAACGCTACTCTCTCTCGAGAGAGAGAAGAGGACAGCCAGATTTTACGACTGGCGAGGAAATAGAACAGGGGAGTCACAGAGGGTGTGGGGGGGGGGCAGACGATAGGAGGGCCCATCAGCGGCCGATCGCCCGGGGGCCATCGCGAGGTGACCAGGGCAGTAAACAAATCTCGTAAACTCGGTTTCACGGCGGCATCGCCACCACGGGATGTTTATTAAAGACAGGTCATCAGGTGGTCGAGGGAGAACGTATCGCGCCCCTGGTGGCGGACAGCGGAATGACCTGTAGTTAAATGCATTTTTGTTCGCAAGGAGCCGAGAAAGGGCTCGTGGCACCAATGGGGTGTTGCTGGAGGAAGTAGCCCCCCTCCCTCCATCCTCCAGGTACGTATTCGGAGAACACATTTTCGCTCCCCAATCTTCTCTACCGTTTTTCCATTTATGTATCGAAAGACCGCAATGCAAAATTAACATCAGTCTAGGGACTTTTCGGCGGCTCTCGGACATGCCCGAAGTGCATTTTATCGGTGGGACAGACTTAGAGTAATTCCGTCTCATGACATGCAGTTTTTCCTGCATGACTCCTCACCAGATGGAATTTGTTCGACCAATATTGGGCTGGTGCAAAAGTTCGTTTTTATGAAGAAAAATTATTTTATTGATTAAAAATTACATTTTTTATCGTTATAGTATGGAGCGTTCTGTTCGAAGACCTTACTTCATCTCTCATCAACAACTCATATGAGTTCCGAAGTTTCGGGTTCAAGAACAGACGACGAAACCTTCACAACCTCTTAAGACACGTCAACGGCACCCTCACCCTGCAGGACACACGGCTTCTTTTGGGTCTGCGAAGCATCCTTGCCTTTTCGGAAAATAAAAAGAGCGTCATAGGCTCCACCTGAATTTGTACTCCTCCCTTTGACTCCAAGGTGAGGACATTTGGAGCCTCGACAGATTAATCCCCCACCGGCTCAGTCAAGTGTAAAGATTTTTTGAAGAACAAAACCTTCTTTTAACGTGGTGAGTTGCATTTCTTACTTTCTCCACGAATCAGCACGACATCGAGATGTGATGGTATAAGGGGAAGAATACATGCTTTAAAAGAGGGATGGTCCCCCACTTGCTGTAATGACACTAGCAACCCTTATGAGCATATTTACAACGAGGTTTTGATACTCAGATATGGGTATTTGTGTCTATTCCAGCTGCAAGAATGTCGCCAGCTCGGCTGTAGATTTCGGACTGGATTCCCCGATCCGTAAGCGTCGCTTTCACTCGTCCCACACATGTTACATGGGGTTTAGGTCGGGACTCTGAGCAGGCCTGGGAAGACGTTTTACATCCATACTGATACCACTGCTTGAACGAGGCTCCAACATGACACGGAGCGTTGTCGTCTTGGAAGTATTATTCGTCCATTCCATACAATTGCCAGAGCGTAGGAAGAACCTGATTATCCAACATGTTCACGTAGGCGTCGGCGTACAATTGACAAGGAACACCATGTAAAGGTCCCGGGCCATACCTCAAAAAACACCTCCAAACAAGAAGTCGGATTTTATGCAAATCCGCTGGAGTTCGGTCCTTTATTGTAGGGTAGTGTATCTCAGCCATCAAGAATCATTTTACTAACGTCGATTTCTCGTCATAAAGACATTTACTTTGTTGGAATGCAAAAAATATCAGTTTGGGGCTAATGACGACACGATGCGTCGAAACAACCACCAGGATGATTAAAACATCCTCCAGCGTTATCCCTATTAAAAATGACGAGTACTGTTGCTACAGCGACCGACATTACCTAGCCTTTATGTCGGGAGCAGTTCCCGTGGTAGATTTAACAGTGGACCACCATTGCTACTCTTCCAAATGACACTCTGAACAATTTACTTTGAATGGGGCAGCGGTGGCCCCGATTTATAACGAGTTCGAACCGAATCGAAGACCGTCTTGTACGAAGGAAGATGGTGCACATTGAATACGTCGTGACCTCAAATTTCCTCTCGTTGTCGTGGCGTTGAAGATTTTAGAGTAGAGTGCCAGCTCCAGTGTCACCCCGTCATCTGACCATGCTTCATAATGGCGTGAAGTTGTCTTCGGGTCTCTCCCTTTTTGATGGATTCCGCGCTAATAGCCCGCCGTGTTGCTCCAGTGGGATATTTATTAAAATACCTACTTCAAGGATAAAATTGCTTTCATTCAAAGCACTGATTCAAAAAGCAGGTTCGCCGTCCCTTCAAGAATGGGGATGCTTGTGAAAAAATATTGGAACGATGGGACGTCCTAGCACCCACCCCCAAAACGAATTGAAGTGAAATAATCTAGAAAGAAAGCAGGGCCTCCCCCATTAGTATTCCGCTGCGAGCCCCTGCAATCCGCCTCCGCCCTTCCATTAGAACGCGCTCACGGAATTACCCAAAAAGGAAAAATTACAATCACTAAATGTGCAAACGATTTTCCGCGGGGGGAAAGAGGACGATGAAAGCTCCTGGAACATTTTAATTACAAAACAGGAAACGCTCGGGAAAACAACGGGGTCCTCCAGAACTCTAACGATGTTCCCGTTCGAAATGAGAGGAATGTTTGGGCGCAAAAAGGAAAACAGTAAGGGGGGAGTGGGCGAGAAGCCTTTGGAATGAAAGGGGGGTTCCGAGAACGAGTTCGTTCCCTGCTGCTGCGTAATCGCTTCGTGCGAGGCTTTCTTCAAATCCAATTTGGAATTATTATTCCTGTTCTGGAAACGGAGAGGTGCTCCAGTCGACCCATTTTCGAAAACGGCCATTTTGGTGAAGAAATAATTTACGAAATGGAATGAAGATGCGCCAGCGTTCGTTCCATTATTCCGGTAACTTAATACGCAGCCAGGAGAAAAAACGTTTAGAGCTCATAGAAAGAGACGCAACACGAAAGGATTCCTTAAAACGAAATGCACTTAACACAGAATAGAATAAGCAGGCGGAGAAGATGTACGTGGGTACTTTAATGAACGTCCCCCTGAAGCAACACAACGGTCTATTGTTAACGGTTCGGGATCCATACTGTAGGGAAAGATCCGAATACAACACAAGTCATTTTGAACCACAGTCAAACGACGTGGTCACACTTTCGCACCAAGACAACCTGAAGACGTTGGGGGGTAAGAAGGTGTTTTAATTAACGTCGTACTAGAGCAACACATGGGACTATTGCCGAAGGTCCAGGATACATCCTGAAGAGAAAAATCTGAGGAAGGATTGGTAATTTTAATTAACGTCGTACTAGAACAACATAACGGGCTATTGACGAAGGTCTGGGAACAATAACCTAAGGGAAAGATCCGAGGACAACACGACGTCATTTTGAACTACGGTCAGATGACGAGGCAGCACATGAACTTCCACCCGAATTCAACTTGAGAACTTTCGGCCACGAATGATTTAAGGTGCACCAGCCGGGGCTTCTACACAGTACGCTTACAAACATACATGGACTGACCCAGATTCGAACCAGGAATCTTCCGATCTAGAGGCTAATCACCAGACCGGTTGCAGCCGACCAACCGGTATAGTGGTTAAGGTGTTAGCCTCTAGATCGAAAGGTTCCTGGTTCGAATCCGGGTCCGGACAGGGATGTTTGTAAGTGTATGGTATAGAGGCGGCTGGTGCACCTTACATCTGTCGTGGCCGAAAGTCCTCACGTTGGGTTGGTGTGGAAGTGTAGATAGTGGGGTGCCAGCTCAGGTGTTGCTTCGTCATCTGACCGTGGTTCAAAATTACGAGGTGTTGTCCTTGGATCTTTCCCTTAAGGGACTGATCCCGGACCGTCGTCAATAGCCCGTTCTGTTGCTCTAGTACGACGTTAACTAAAATTACCATTACCATTACCTAGGATTGGTAATTTGGCAATTTTATAACGTCGTACTAGAGCAACATAACAGGCTATTGACGACGATCTGGGAACAATCCCCTAAGGGAAAGATCCGAGTACAACATCACATCATTTTGCACGACGGTTGGATGACGAGGTCACACCTGAAATGGCGCCTCACTCTCTAAGCTTTCATACCACGCCAATGTAAGAATATTGATAAGGTAAAGTAAGGTAAGGTTATTTTAATTAACGTCGTACTTGAGCAACACAATGGGCTATGGACGACGGTCCTGGATCGATCCCCCAAAGGAAAGATACGAGGACAACATGCGATACCTTAGAGTGAGTCTTACGTCTTAAGGACATGTTCAAGCACCGCACACAATGCAAAGCGCCCTTATTACCATGCACACAAAACCAAATCCAGTAAGCAACGCAAGTTTTGAAACTCTCCGGGGCAGTCGAGTCCATTAAGCGTCTGGAAAAAGATAATGTTCCGTCTGTTTGTCTAATCGTGATAAGTGGATCCAACCTCCGAAATCCCCTCTCCCTCGCACAGGGCTCTAATGGCGCCTTTATGCTAATGCCGGCCCTGGAAATAATTCCGGAAGAGGGGGGGTTCCCTAACATGTTGCGTGATACGCGGACTGCGTTATTAATGATGCACACCGATTTCTGCTCAACCGGATTCCGCAACGAAAAAAGTCGCCCGTGTAATCACATTGGTGTGTAAATTTCATGCGAATACGTCTAGTTTGAGGGTATGAGAATCTATTTGGGACGTGCTACTATGGAGCAATTTTAAAAAAGTGGCTCCTTTGGCGGTTTTTTTTATTGCGACACAGTAATAAACAGGAGTCGACAGGATACCTTTACAAGTTTATTATCACAACTTGAAAAGTCTTGATTACCAATAGTAAGACTGTATACATAATATGTGCGTGGAACATTCAATGAACGAATGTTCCTAAAGAAACAACAAGCTTTTCTCCACGGTTAGTTTTTTTCCCACCGGTGTTTAACTTCACCGCGCGCGTATAGCTGTCTCAAGAGAACTCTTTCTTCGCCACCTTTGCCCCATGTCTCCTCGGTTTCGATTCTTCATGGGGTGGATTATGGTGTTCTTCAATGATGCGTGCATCATTAAGGGTTGTGAAATCCACAGGTGTGAGCCCTTTCCTTGGATCTCGGAATATTTAAAAAAGGATGTGTGTGACAGGCAGAGCAAGAAGTCGGATTCCATGCCGACTCTACGACAGATTGAATGTCTTTCTGGCCCGAGTTATCACAAAAAGGTAAACACGCGTCTTTTTGGGGGTGGCCCGTCTGCTTCCTTCTCGTGGAAGGAAGGACCAAGATAACTTAGGTGATGGCAACTTGTTCTCGAGACAAGGGTGATCAGAATTGAAGATGTGAGAATACGAGACCGACCGGTAAAAACTGTAGGAAAAACTTCGGAACAAAAGGTCTGCATGCTACGGTCTTTTTTTAGTCGTCACACTCCAAACATTTCCGCGGTATCCCGGTTGGATTAGCAACCAAATACCGTCGTGTACAAAAGAAGCTGGTGCACGTTGAATCTGCCATGGCCTCAAATGTCCTCACGTCGGCGTGGTGTGGAATTTTTAGGAGAGTGAGACGAAATCTCAGGTTTGACCTCGTCCTCTGACGGTGGTTGAAAATGACGCGATGTTGTCCTCGAATCTTTCCTTTCGTCTGTTGATTCCGGACCGTCACCCAATAGCGCGTTGTGTTGCTCCAGTGTAAAGTTAACTACAAATACCACGGTCATTTTACGTTGCACGTGGGCTTATTAGACCGACATTTTAACTAACGCCCTGTAGTAGCAACGCGACAGGCAATGGTCCGAGGTCCAGCGCAAAGACATAGATCCGAGAACAACGCCACGTCATTTTGAAGTAGATGACGAGGTCGACACCTGAGCTGGCACTCCACTTACAACGTGAGGAAATTGAAGCCCGATGACACAATCAACGTGCACCAGACTCTCTAATTCATGATGGTCTTTGTTCGGATTCAAATTCGCAACCCTCTAATTGCTAATCCGCTACTCTTCCGACCGGGATACTAATGCGACAGTGACCTACTGCTTACAGGATAAGAGGGAAATGCATGCGGGTGCTCACTCAAGTAAACTTTCAGCATGTATGGACGGTGCCCCGGTCTCAGTAGAGAGCCTTGCTGTAACGATCCTAGCAACAGGCTCGGGATCAGAGGTCAACACCACTGACTTCCAGCTGAAAATCCCGATACATCTATGGTATGAGGTAATCCGGTTGAAAGATCAGGAACCGGAGGGATGCAAGTTCGAATCCAACCAAAGACCGTCAAGTACACTGCTGGCCACCGTAAATGCAACACCCTGAAGGAAGCATGCAAATAATATGAAATGTACAACATGCATTAGCGGAGGTGAAATATGCAAATGATTAGAATTTCAGCGCACACGCACATCATGCGCGGCGCCACTTCAAAGCGCTATTTAAGGCTTGGAGATTTCGACGATTTCAAGTACGGCAATTGGGTTTTTTAAAAAAACGATCCATTATGCCTCGTAGAAAACAGCGATCATCTTTTGATCAAGTATCCCAGTTCGACAGAGGAAGGATAGCGGCCTACCGAGATTGTGGATTATCTTTCAGGGAAATCGGTAGTCGTGTTGGACGAAAACAAACAACTGTGATGCGGATATGTAATCGTTGGATGTAGGAGGGTACGACGGACCGACGTGTTCGATCGCATCCACCTCAGTGCACCACTTCACGTGATGACAGGCATATTGTGCGTATGGCAGTGACGGATCGCTCAGCCACATCACGAACCATAGCACAGCACATTCAGTCTGTAAACCATCATCCAGTGTCTGCGCGTACCATTCGACGCCGTTTAGAGCAGAGTGGTCTGTCCGCAAGACGTTCATTGCTTCGTCTACCCTTGACGCAGAACCACAAACGTCTCCGCCGCCAATGGTGCGATGAAAGAAGGATGTGGATGGCAGAATGGAATGAAATTGTTTTTACTGACGAGTCACGCTTCTGTCTGCAACACCACGATACGATGGTCGGATTCGAGTCTGGAGACACCGTGGAGAGAGGATGCTGAACAGCTGCGTTAAGCACCGCCACACTGGTCCTGCACCGGATATTATGGTTTGGGGCTGTATTGGATATCACTCTCGCACTCCTCTAGTACGCATTGCCGGTACTTTAAACAGCCAGCGCTACACCTCCGAGGTGTTGGAGCCAGTTGTCCTTCCTTACCTTCAGGGCTTGCCCACAGCCATATTTCAACAGGATAATGCGCGACTACACGTGGCACGCATTGTCCAAGAGTTCTTCGTCAATCTCCAGATTGAATTGCTTCCCTGGCCAGCTCGCTCTCTGGATCTTTCGCCGATAGAAAACATGTGGTCCATGGTTGCTCAACGATTGACCCAGATTACATCACCAGCAGCCACACCAGATCAACTTTGGCAACGTGTGGAAGCTGCTTGGTCGGCTGTACTCCAAGAACACATCCAAAGTCTCTTTGAATCAATGCTGCCGAGGCGTGTGGCAGCGGTGATCTCCAACAATGGCGGCTACTCTGGCTACTGATTTTGGCAGGAGCCACACTTCACATAAGTCTATAAATTTAATCATTTGATACTTAGTCAACATGTTATCTACAAAATAAATTTTGCTGTGATATCTCTTGTCTTTTTTGGTGTTGCAATTTGGGTGGCCAGCAGTGTATAAAGAACAAATTGTTCCTCTGCGCAAAATAAAAAGGAAACGAAAAAAATAAATTTAGGATTTGCGATCTTTTATGCTGTTGCCCCATTCCAAAGAAAACAATACAAATTAAATTCCATTAAATTCATTCAGAAATGTTCAAGATTCAATTTTTAAATTCGCCGCGACCCAAAAATTGCAAAAATTTCAGACTACCTGTGAGCCAAATACCATTATTGTAAGTGCCGTAAATTCGTCAGATAACGAAAAACAGAAAAACAAACACTTCCTGTTATAATAGTAGAGATAAATGCATTCATGCCTACTGTACTTAGATTGGTAAGGTAAGCCCTAATAAATTTTACTGAAAAAATATTGCATATTTCTTACTGTAGTTTTTACTTCGCGAATTAATTTTTAAAATGTTCTTAAAAGTTTAATTATTTGTTTATGAGCACTATATTCTGATAGGTGAATATAATCCTGCCATAATTAAATAGTGTAGTAGTGTTCCGCCTATAGTCACCCCGCTTTTAGGGTCTGATTATTCTGGACCGCTGAGCTTACCCTAGACTGTATCAAAATTATATTGAAATAGTAAAAGTTTCGTTTAAATTTTAGGTACACATTTAGGGCGGTAACTTCTCTATTATATTCTATAGAATAGTAATATAACACGCTGGGGCACTTCATACATAGTTTTCAATGATATAACATCAAAAATGTTTGACCTGTGTCACTTTTTTAGCCGGGATGCGATATGTTCAATCATACAGAGATGTTTCCGCCGTGATAATTATCGTTATTGAAGCGAATTTCAATTAGGTTTAATAGTTGGAGCTCGTGAGATGGGTGATAGTATTTCGAACATAGGAGAAGTTTGGATTTTCACGTACTATTCGCGTTTCAAGGATGTATCGTAACTACAAGGATTCTGGCAAAACGTGTAACTTACGACAGCAATGTGGGTATCAAAAGACTGGGTGACCATGACCAGTGTCAATTACAAAGAATCATTTCACCCATTAGGCGTGTAACACTGCTGTTCCTTCAACAAGCATCAGCATGAGGAATTTGGAACGTTTCACTATAGATATGGGCTTTAGAAGTCGATGCCCAACCCGATTTTCCTTGATGACTACTCGACACACAACTATGCGCCTCACTTGGGCTTGGGAACACCTCCACTCTTTGACTGGACCGATTTTCGAACTCGTAACCCTACAATTTATGATCCGTTGCTCTTCTTACTGTTTGCGTGGAAATGGAAAGATGACAGTAATACGTTACGCTTCTCCAACTTGGCTACCGCGGGGAAATGAAAACACGACAGTAATACGTTACGCTTCTCCAACGTCAGCATCCCCATTAGAACACAATAGGGGTAAAGTTTCAATTTATTTCCATTCAAAGTACCGGAAGTATTCGAAAGTCCAACTTTTTCAGAATTTTTCTCTCATGATAATAACGAGGTTTAGTGTTTGACGGAACTTATTAATAATTATCTGCGCGCACAAAGCTCGGCCCGCTAATAAGTCCAAGAAGCAGCGACAAAGCAAGAAAAAGCGCGGCGTCTCTCCCATGTTCTGCGGGGAAAATAAGACGCTTAAAATCTAATGGGTTTTTTCCCTCCGCACACACAAAGAAACTAATAGCATTAGAAGCAGAGCTTTAGACTCGGGATAAAATCTGTCTTGTTTTAGGATTGCCCGCGTCTAATTGATCGGCTACGAAAGGGAAGGAAGAGGGGAAAAAAAGCGCCATTTTGAAAGAAAAGGGATTTTTTCCCTCGGTCATTTGCCATTGAAAACACTTCACGGTAATCGAAGGAACACAACAACGATTAAAAAAAAATGAAACTAGAAAAAGAGACTAAGCTAAAAATAAGAGGAAAGGAGCAAAAAAAAAAAGTTTCTTTTTTGTGTCTTAATTATTTAGTTCTGAGCTGTTTTAAGTGTTTACCGAGTGAAGTTGGGATATTTCTTTCTTTAAGAAATGTTCTTTTTCATGCTTGTGCGCCATACTTAAATGCCTGCTTGTACAGTCTCTTTGTAGGTGCGGTGTGGTCGTAAATTATCCACCGTATTAAAAAAAAATCTCCTAAGTAAAACATTCCATAACCACACTTTCTTAAACTTAAAAGAGTTCCATTCCCAAACGTACTCGGGTGTGGACTCGTCATCTGACTGTGGTTCAAAATAACGTTTTATTGTCCGTACCTTCGGGTATTATCCGGGACCATCGCCAATAGTCCATTGAGTTGAGTTCAAATACATACCTACCTACCATTCGCAAACGTCACAGCAGAACTACACAGCGTACCAATCAAAAATATATGAATATCACGATAGACAGGTAGTTATATTAACGACACACTGGAGCGAGACAACGGGTTATCGGTGAGAATCCCTCCCTAAGTGGAAGATTCGAGGAAAGCTGGTACTCATTTTGAACTACGGTCGCGTGTTGAGGTCAACACTTGCGCTGTCCCCCACTCTCTAACTTGCTGACCAACCGGTATAGTGGTTAAGGTGTTAGCCTCTGGATCGGAAGGTTCCTGGTTCGAATCCGGGACCGGGCATGGATGTTTGGAAGCGTATGGTGTAGAGGTGGCTGGTGCGCCTTAAATCTGTCGTGGCCAAAAGTCCTCACGTTGGGTGGGTGTGGAAGTTTGGAGAGTGGGGTGCCAGCTCAGGTGTTGCTTCGTCATCTGACCGTGGTTCAAAATGTCCTGGTGTTGTCCTCGGATCTTTCCCTTAAGGATTGATCCTGGACCGTCTTCGATAACCCGTTGCGTTGCTCTAGTACGACGTTAACCAAAATTACAAATTACACTCTCTAACATCCAGGCCAACTTGAAGATATTGGATACCACGATAGATTGAATGTTCACTCACCCCACGTACATTTGGTTGGATAAAGTTTCGAACTCGCAACAATCTTCTTAATAATCCGCTACCCTTCCAACCGGACTACTGATGAGCTAGGAAGCCTCAATTAGAGAGCAGTGACGAACATGATTGGATTGCTTCCCCTTGCCGTTCCTGTTCTTAATAAATTTTATGGTTAGGGTAGGTCAGGGTTGAAGAGTAACGGATTAGCAACCGGAGCGTTGCGAGTTCGAATCCGACCTAAGACCGTCGTATCCAAAGGGTCTGGTACACTGTAAATCGTTAGTGGCCTCCAATGTACTTCCGTAGGCGTGGTATGAAAGTTTGGACAGTGGGGTACCTGCACAAGTGTGCCCACGTCATGACTGAATCCTACCAAAAATAGTCTTATATAAGGAGGTGGTGGGGGGCTTGAACACACTTCCAGATGAACATCAATCCAAATGCAACAGATTCCGACAACACTGCCTCGTCAATTTGAACCACAGTCAGATGACGAGTATAACACCTGATCTGCCATCCCACTCTCCGAACATTCCCCACCACACTAACGAGAGGATATTTTGTAAACACCTGTTGTTCTCGTCGTTATCTGTAAAATTATAAAATGAAGTGTTTGTTTGTTTCTTGTGATCAAAGTCCTCACGAATTTATGGCACTTACAGCAATGGAATTTGGCATCTAGGTAGTCCGAAGTTTTTGCAATTTTAGAGTCGAGGCGAATTATAAAATTTAATCTACAAATTTTTTAAATGAATTTAATGAAATTTAATCATTATTAAATGCAACAGCATAGAAGCAACACTTGCTTTTGGAGGTGTTGATAAAAGAGATCAGATTCTAAATTTATTTTTTTCGTTTCCGTTTTGATTTTGCGAATAAAAAAATTAATGAATTAGAAATAAATAAGAATAAAGAAATAAAAAAAAACATTTTGTCTGGGATTGTTAAGTTTGTTTTCGTAAAATCGCAATCGTTAAAGATAGATTAAAAATTTCAACGGATTTGAAAACTGCGGAAAATTTTTCACCAGATTAATACCTTACAAGTCGACGTTGCCCGTTGTTGCGAACGGGCACAGGCAACGCAGTGGCTAGTTTTATATAGAATGATGTCAAGTCTACCAGATTCAACTCCCAAAACATTATTATCGTGCGACCAGCAGACCACACTTGGTCCTGCGGACAGGATCAAAAGACTCCCAGGCACGTTACAGCCCTCAAAATATTTCTATAGGGCCCGCAGACCTAATACGGTCTTTCTGAACTGCTTTTGAAACCATTGATTGCCAATCTGAAGACAGCCATACGGCGCAAAAATAATAGAGATGGCCAAAGTTATGTAAAACCCACACGGTTTCAGAAATGAACACGAAAACAACAAAATGTGTTCCCGGCAGATTCGGTCTTTCGAACAATCTTACGCGGTACACTGATCAGAGGATACTCGTTCATGTGATAAGTAGTGTTGCAAGTTTCCTTGGTGTGTTCATATTAATGAGTCGTAAATCACTGGTGCTTAATATTCCTGCTTTTAGATTTATGAATCCCTGTGCTTATACAACTGTTTTCTATATACGTACTAGCTGAATAACACAGTGTTGGTCAATTTTAAATTATGACCGCGACTGCTAAAATAGGTTTTCCCTTTGCCAATTCATGCTCTATGTGTTTCAGATCCTTCTTACTACGGACAAGGGTACTTGAAGTTACACTCTTATTTAAGTATTACGAGACAACTAGTAGCAAATAAAAATTGAAATAAGTAAAACAAAGCGAAATAAAATAAGTAAAACAAAGCGAAATGAAATATTTCGAAAAGTAGAGACTAGCGTTATTAGCTACATTGAATATGTATTCCTTATTGTATGCATTTCTATATTTTTGTTTAGAGTGCTTCGGCCCGCTATCTCCTCCGACCGAATGGAGTCCCTCGAATGCAATGGGTGTGAAATCCAAGACAAGGGAAGAATGCGAAGGGGTGGAGATAATGGCTTATTAATGAGCGTCCCAACTCCGCGGGGCGGGCGGCCATCAATAGCGGGCGCATGAACGTGCTTCTGACATCCGACTGTGCTGATTCCGATTTAATAGCCGATGAACGGCTCTGTTTACAATGAAAGGCATTCAATCCGACGGCTCCGGATAATACAATGATCACACACATAAAGAGATCGAGCGGCGAAGGCGGTGAAAGTGGCGTGGTTCACTGCATCCATTTCACGCCACTCGGGCCATTGGGAGTTTTCTCGCCATTCCTATTGACAAAGGGACCGGGGTAGCCCGGTTGGAAGAGTAACGGATTATGATCCGGAGGATTGCGAGTTCGAATCCGACTCAAAACCATCGTGTACATAGGGTAAGGTAAGGATGTTGTTGTTGTTTTTCATGCCTACACTGGCAGACCAAAGGAGTGCCATGCCCATCGAAGACGGCAAAAGGCGAGGGGGGTGCGCCTTCCATGTAATTGAGCCCCATTGGGAGGAAGTTCAACTTTGCTCGACATACATGACACATCCGTTTTACAGGAAGGTCCCTTTTATACATCCATTCACTCACACATATCGTAATTTAGATCAGGCCGATAACCCCCTGATCAGGAACCCCCAGAGGTATTGATTTGGCATGGGAACATGGGGGACTTAGTGACCACGACCTATTTAACGTGCCCCAGTCACCATTAGTGAACACGACGGTCTTTAGCCAGGTCGAAGCGCCGATCTCGCAATCATCAGAATTGCAGGCTCCGCCGAGGACAGAACCCACAACCCTTCCGATGCGAGCCCGACGCTCTACTAACTGAGCTACCGCGGCTCTAAGATAAGGTAATTTTAATTAACGTGATACTAGAGTAACTCAACGAACTATTGACGACGGTCTGGGATCAATCTCCTAAGAGAAAGATCCGAGGACAACACCAGGTCATTTTGAACTACGGTCAGATGGCGGTTACCCCACTCCCAAAACTTTCACATCACGCCAACGTGAGGACATATGAGGCCCGGACCGATTGAATGGGCACCACCTCCCCTCGGACACGAAGGTATTTGGTTCGATTCAAACTCGCTACCCTCCGGTTGCTAGACCGTTACTCTTCCAACCGGGCTACCGCGTTCCTCAACCCTCAGTGTTTCACACGCGGAATTCTGCTATGCAACATTGAGTCTTCTTTGCATGACTAATTTTTTACCACTTGGGCCAATAGAATCTTTGCAAAGGATTCTATTACACGAAAATGAGTGCTAGAATCGATCCAAGATTCCATTTCAAGGCAAGGAGCAATAGAATATCTACAGTCACGACAGATTTAAGGTGCACCAGCCGCCTCTACACCATACGCTTACAAAAGTCCATACACTGACCCGGATTCGAACCAGGAACCTTCCTATCTATAGGCTAACACCTTAACCACCAGACCGGTTGGTCATCGTGTACATAGGGGCTGGTGCACTTTAAATTGGAAGTGGCCTCCAATGTACTCCCGTAGGTGTTGTGTGGAAGTTTTGGAGAGTGGGGTGCCAGCTCAAGTGTGTCCACGTCATCTGACGACTGAATCCAACCAAAGATAATCGTATCTAAGGTGGAGGGGGTCTGGACCACGTTCAATTTACGGTGGACATAAATGTCTGTACGTTGGCGTGGTGTGGAAGTTTGGAGAGTGGGGTGCCATCCCAAATGTTTCTTTTCTTCCAATGGCGGGCACATATGAACTTACTTTTTGCCCACTGCAAGGTCAGATGTGATGGCCACTTGTGAACTTGTGAAGGAGTATATAGCGGGACGAGCTTCATTGCCCCATACAAAGGATAGCACAATTTACATCCATACCCTTTTTCCTGGATTCGAACCAGGAACCTTCCGATCCAGAAGCAAACACCTTAACCATTGGATCATCGCTAAGATGTTAACATCGTCAAAATTACGAGGCAATGTCCTTGGATCTAATTCGGTAGCGTAGCGCAAAATGACTCAAATAACTAATCATCCGTGCGATTTTGATACGTAATGACTAGGGAAACTTTTTTGTTGCAGTAAAAACGGGAAAAGTTGCATTTATCATTCCCTAAAGTTGCATTTATGGAAATAAAGTTGCATTTTTTTGATACACTAAAATCTAAAATAAATTATTCGTAAAAAATGAAAAAATTCAAAATATATTGACATTTTTAGCCGTGTACAACAGTGTTATGTTATACAGGGTGTTTCAGTGAACCGTTTCAGAACTTCTAAGAGGGGTAGGGTACATCCTGACGAACCAAAATCATATACCAATGGGCAGTCAGAAATGCTTTCCTGACGCGGTAGATGGCGTTGTGCGAAAATCCCGAGCTTTCGTGTAGGGAATCTTCATTTCGCACAAGAACGCCAAGTTAGTAGGATGGATGATTACACGATCGCAGAGTTAGCCGATATGCATTTGGCGTACGGGGTTGCAAATTGTAGTGGGCCAACCGCACAGCGTTTGTACGCGGAACGATATCCGACGAGGCGTATCCCCTGTCATAATTTCTTTGCAAGCTTACTGCACCAGAGGTTAGCTGAGACAGGTTCATTAGAAAGAGCTGACAGGGACAGGGTAAGAACAGCACGGACTGCAGACGTCGAACAGAATGTGCTGCAGCATGTACAGGGGAATCCAAGAACGAGTACACGAAGTGTAGCAAACGCAGTCGGGGTTTCCCATTGCAGCGTCTGGAGGATTATCCGAGAAGACATGCATCCGTTTCACGTGCAGCGTGTCCAGACACAGCAACCGGAGGATTATGCACCTCGTATTGCTTTCGCACAGTGGTACCTTGGAAAATGTGCTACAAATCCCCTTTTTCCTGCTGAAGTGTTGTTTTCCGATGAGGCATCCTTCACAAGGGAAGGAATTTTCAACACGCATAACGACCATATCTGGGAGGTCGAGAACCCGCATGCAATACGACGTCGTGTAGCACAGATTCGATTTTCGGTCAATGTATGGACCGGTATTATGGGAGATCACCTCATCGGACCTTACCTCTTACCGTCTCGTCTAACCGGACCTAACTACTTGCTCTTTCTGCAGCAAGTATTGCCGCAACTTTTGAGAGATGAACAGATTTCTGCATCGACGCAACAGACAATGTGGTTCCAACACGATGGAGCCCCTGCCCATCATAGCGGAGATGTTCGTAACTACCTGGATGTCACATTTGGTCAGCAGTGGATCGGACGTGGTGGTCCCGAGCGTTGGCCTGCTCGGTCACCCGACCTATCATGTCTTGATTTTTATTTCTGGGGTCATCTGAAATCGCTAGTTTATGACACCCCTGTTGACAATGTTGAGGAGCTGGTTGCAATAATTGCAGTAGCTGCCGGAGAAATTCGAGATATGCCTGGAGTATTCCAGAATGTTCGGATGTCCATGCGTCGGAGATATGAGGCGTGCATTGTAACCCGTGGAAGAAACTTCGAACACTTACTTTAATCCATGTACCTTTTGCTTCTTTTCAAGTATTATTAAAACGATTTCTCACTTACGGTCTCTTTTCTTTACGGTGCTTCTGTGTACAACACCGCTTCAGGAAAGCATTTCCGACCCCACATTGCTATATGATTTCGAGTTGTCAGGATGTACCCTACCCCTCTTAGAAGTTCTGAAACGGTTCACTGAAACACCCTGTATAATACATCATTAAATACAGAAGAACATTGAATGGTCGATCCTTGGTCAGTAATTTCTTTAACATTGAAAAAATGCGCCAGCCTCAGTCATATAATGTGCTGTATCGGATAGCAGAAGCGTAAAATGCTTTCGCTCAACATTCAGAGATTTTAAAACGCCATCTACCAGGCGAACAACATATTGAGGATCGACACTCACCTCGCAAACTCTGCAGTCGATTATCAAGAGTGCCAACCAATATGTTAAAAGTACTTCTTGGCATTTATTTCACTTTCGTCTGTTAGGACGAACACCTTCATTCCGTGAACTTCTTGTTTTATCCGCCATACTTCGGCATTCGCAAGATCAGACACGTGATCAAAGAGTTGGTTCAGAGGGCAAAAAATGAAATGGTAATTTCGTATTAATTTATTTTAAGCCAACTTTTAAAAAGTTGCAGGTGGTTGCATTTATGCAAAAAGTTGTATTTATGCAGAAAGTTGCTGTTATAACTCACTTACAATACACCCCATAAAGGAGGAACTTTGGTTTTAATACTTTACATGCAGCGTAGAACGTGTGAAAAAAAAGTTGCATTTGTTGCAAAAGTTGCCCTAGTAATGACACAAAATAGTACATACAAGTCACGAAACACCACAAAAGAAACAATTACAAGGCAAACATATTAATCACTGGTGGGGAGGGGGCGGATTAACGAAACCAGATGTGCTCATTGTTCGAGTGCAAGGGTTAAACTGATATAATTCTACTAATCATGAATCTCCATAACTCCGATAGGTGGCCTTAGGAGTGATGCAAGATTAAGGGAGTGCTACAATAGGAAATTAATTAACACAACAATTAATTAACAACACAACCTATTGGAGACGGTCCGAGGACAACACATCATCAGTTCGAACCACTGTCAGATCGAAAGGTCAAAACCTGAGCTGATCCCCGACTTCTCAGACTTGTATACCAAGGCGACATGAGGTGACATTGAGGGCGACGACCTATTTAACGTGCACCAGATACCATGTGCACGACGATCATTGGTTGGACCGAGTTTCAAACTCCCAACCTTTAGGTGGGTAATCTTCCGACTAAGATACCACGACCAGCCCTTTAATAAAAAGCAATGTAAAAATAAGAATTATTTAAAAATAATTTAAAATTAAAAAATAAGAATATCCCCTTCCCCCAAAAATCATAATTTAGAATTCCATTCATTTAACCACGGGCATTGTTTTCTCGAAGTAAAGTGATAACTAAACAGTCATTCATTCATACGTTAGATTTAAGGAAAAATAAAACTTTCGAATCTTAACGGTAGATGGCACTCTTCGACTTCCGAAAATGCTTGGTCTGAAAAGAGGTACATCCGTCAAAGAAAAAACGACTCACCCGAACGCAATTGCACAATTTACATCGCAGAACAAAACGGAAGGTAGCAATCGATAGGGATTAATGTTTTCTTCAAATATCAACATTTAAAATTTGTCTAAGGGGCCGTCTTCATATTAAATTGGGTGCTTGCTCCGATAATTTCAATACGAACCGCCATCATTTATCACCAAATTTGGATTCTACAAACAATTTCAGGCGGAAATAAAAAGTTCTATTGTATTGGATTTTTCTCACCAATTTGTAAGTGTTTGAAAATTAGATCTCCTCATGTCAAATTGGTGTTTCACGTTTTTTGTTATGTTTGCTAAAAACATGAATTTTTCTTGGAAATTGTTTTCTCATTCTTTGCTACCCAAAAACCCAAACACAATCTATAGACATTTTAATTATCAAACTAAATTTATCAATTATGAAATTAATATTCATAAAAATTATGAATAGAAACATGGACAAATTTGGACACCACGTGATTCAACTGTTACTGAAACATCGGAATTCCAAATTTAAGCTCATTACGTGCATAATTCGTAGCGCAGTGAGATTGTTTGCAAAATTCGATGATTATTAGTATCGTTATTGGGAATTGTTCACACTATTATTGTTATTGGGAAGTGAAAACAAAAATTTCCGCCAACAGATCCTGGGATTCAATCAGAATGGATTCAGACTTGGTCACCATCTTAATGGACTCCATACCAAGGGACATGCAACAGGTCATGGATTGCGACGGCCACTACACGTCTTTATTAATATTTATAATGTGATTGAACTCGGAACATTTATACGCTCCCTCAATGGTTTTTACGGATTTTCTGTCGGTCAATTATACTCCGTTTTTTATTATTTTTTCATCAAATCCGTCTGAAATTGTGTGTAGAATCCAAATTTGTGATAAAGGGAGTTCGTATTGAAAATATCGGAGCAAGCCTCCAATTTCATATGAAGACGACCCCTTAGATAAATTTTAAATATTATTATTTGTAGAAAACATTCACCTCATCGATTGCTATCTTCCGTTTTGTGCTGTGATGTAAATTGTGCAATTGCGATCGGGTGAGTCGTTTTTTTTTTTGACGGGTGCATGTGGAGTTTATTCCTTAAAAGGCTTCTAGCAACCGGTTAGGCTCAAGAGACGTAGAGGGGGGAGGCTGTCCAGAAAATCATTAATGTAACCAATTATCGTTTATTTAAGGAAGGAACGTTTTTTAGCAACGGAATCGCGTCGTCCTCTTTATCGAATGATCGTGCATTGCGTATAAAATGGTTTCACGCCATGAAGAATAGCTTTAAATACTTTTATTTATAGAATAATTGAAAAGAAATTTGTTTTCAAAGTAGGTAGGTAGATATTCAATTAACGTCGCAACTGGAGCGTCACAACGGGCAATTGACGCGTTCCGGGATCAACCCCAGAAGGGAAAAATTCGAGGACAACACCAAGTTATTTTGAACCACGGTTAGATGATGAGGTCACACCTAAGCTGGCACACCTCTCTCAAAACTTCCCAACTACATCAAAGTGAATAAATTGGTAGGCCGTGAAATATTTCATGTGTACCAGCCCATTTTGTCCACGCCGGTCCTAGGATGTATTCGATTTGCAACCCTCCAGTAGCTAATCGGTTGCTCTTCCGCAACCGGCCGCTTAGGATCTTTCCCTTCGGTAATGGTAATTTTAGTTAACGTCGTACTAGAGCAACACAACGGGCTATTGACGATAGCCCGGGATCAGTCTCTTAATCTTTCCCTTCGGATTTGATATCGGACAGTCCACAGTAGCCCGATGCGTTGTTTGAGTGCGACGTTAATTCAAATACCTAATAATTCAATGTCCAGAGTAATGAGTTGAAATCACGTAATTGTAATGATAATTTGAGTTAACGTCGTATTAGAGCAACACAACGGGCTATTGACGGCGGTCCGGGATCAGTCCCTTAAGGGAAAGATCCGAGGACGACACCTCGTCATTTTGAACCACGACCAGATGACGAAGCAACACCTGAGTTGGCACCCCACTCTCCAAACTTCCACACCCACCAACCTGAGGGCTGTCGGCCACGACAGATTAAAGGTGCACCAGCCGCCTCTACACCATACGTTTACAAATATCCATGCCCGGACCCGGATTCAAACCAGGTACCTTCCGATCTAGAGGCTAACACCTTAACCACTATACCGGTTGGTCGGCGAGTTGAAATCAGGAAACGAGGATAAACAAGTACAAAAAAAGCAAATGATCGTAATTGGTAGATAGGTATTTTAATTAACATCGCAGTGGAACAACTAAACAGACTATTGGAGAAGGTCAGGGATACAACTGCATTGGAAAGTTCCGAGGACAACACAACGTCATTTTGAACCACGGTCAGATGAAGTTCCCCCTGACCTGGCACACTTCTCTCCAAACTTCTACACCACTCCAACATTTTAAGCCACGAAAGATTGAATGTGCACCAGCCACAATTGGACACGACGGTCTTCGATATGAAATTCCAATCCTCCGGCTGCTAATCGGTACTTTTCCGACCGGGTTATTGCTGAACGATCGTAATTATAGACAGATAAACGGATCTAATTACATAATACGAACCCGAATAACAAGAGCTGACAGAAATTAAACGACTAGAATCGGAAGTCACGATAACCGAAATTTCGTTCGATGAGGTGGATCAATGCAATATTCAAAATTTTTAACCCTATGGGCGCATTCGCGAGAACTTTTCGCGAAGTCTTCAGACATATGGAAAGAAAGAGAACCTTTCCCGCAGTCCCAACAAAAGGTCACCCCCCATTTCGAAAGATCCGTACAAATTTGGTTTCTTAAAATATCATTTCTATGCATGATGAGTTCATGACATTCCAATTTCGACTGAGCAAACATTCGCCGTATTCTTCCGGATCCGGAAGAGGGGGAAAAATGTTTATTTTGATGGGAAAATATTTCGATTTTTTTTTTGCCTTCATTCCTTTCTTGTTCTGAATGACTTCGGTAAGAATAAATATGCTTCCAATCGAAAAGGGGGAAATCAACGTCGGTTCTTCTCTTCCTCCACAAACCCCGTTCGAGATTTTAATCAGAACGTATCGTGGAATCCGGCAGCTCTATCCCTCTAGGGGCAGCCCCTCCCTCGGCCAAATGAACAAACGGCCCAGGTACGGTTCGATCCGGGAGGACCCCCAATTGCGCGGGCCCATGTTTGGCCACATGCGGAATCGTGGATATATTTCAAAAAGTTCTACACTTTTTCTACTGATGCACAGAAGCAAACCTATCGCTGTTTTTTTTTTGGTTACGCTGCACCTAGGGTTACCAGAAATTAAAAATCAGAAAAAAGAACGTTTGGTAAGATTATTTTGAAAAAAAGAGGACAGGAAAGGTGAAAATCCAGAGAAGTTTTTTAATTACTTCCGAATAAGTGTTCGATCATTTTCAAAGCTTGCGGGAAAAATGACTGACAAGATTATGTCTCAAAATACATGGATGAGACCCTATACCTCCTTTTTAACACAATTCTATTTCCAGATGTAGTTTGTTTAGAATTTTGATTAATGAATTAATTGCAACCATTATTATATTATTTTAACTTTATCACATAAACAAACACGAAACATTATAATTTAACAATGGACAGAACTAATACGAATAGTGATAAACAACGCACCAGTATATACCACAACACATAATTATAACTCACCGAATTCTGCGCAGCAATCATAGTTGAGTTATCGACTTCGATTTAATGCTAAAAGATGGCTAAGTTAGCAACGCGATTTCCTTCCAAATTAAAAATGGCAGCGAATCTCTGATCCGTCTTACTATTCATTCTAATATAAGAACAATATTTCTTACTATTATTTCCGATATAATAAGAGCAATATTTCTTTTTCATATTATTCTAACACGAATCTAAATTCTCATTCTTTACCTATTTGATCTCGTAACGAGACGCTTTAACAAGGAGCGTAAAACGTACGATTTTCGTAAGATGTACTAGATCTAGTACGTATTTGAATAGATGTGGTTTACATAACGATATAGTAGGAAATGTGAATATATCAGCGCGTAAAGTTTGAAACGTGAAATATATATTTTAACGCAGGGCTCGAAATACCCGGGTGCACAGCTGCACTGTGCACATGAAAATAAAATTGTGCACCTAATTTTCCCCCGCTAGGCGCACCTATGCACCTAATTTAAAAACTTAGTAGTAAAAACTTCGAGGCCTGTTTTAACGCAATCCGAAATAATGAATAGAGAACAAAAAATGAACAACCGAAAAAGAGAACGTTAAAAGATTCGACTTAAAAAAGAGAGTGAAAAAAAAGATCCGAGCAAAAAAGAGGATATGTTCTCTTTAAAAGAGATGTTCTGGCAACCTTAGCTGTACCCCAGTTGGAAGAGCAACGGATTAGCAACCGGACGGTTGCCAGTTCGAAACTCGATAGAGTCAAAGAACTTCGTGTAAGTGGAGGCTGGTGCACGTTCAATCTGCCTCAAACCTTCTCACGCTGGCGTGGTGGGGAAGGTTGGAGAGTGGAGTGCCAGCTCAGGTGTTACCTCGTCATTCGATCATGCAATAAAAATTACGTGGAGTTGTCCTCTGATCTTTCCTGTCGGGTTTGATCCCGCATTGTACCCAATAGCCCGCTGTGTTGCTTCTGTGCGACGTTAATTAACTACCCCTGTATCGTAGTGGTTCCTTCCGCATAATCGGTCTGGTGGTTAAGGTGTTAGCCTCTAGATCGAAAGATTCCTGGTTAGAATCCAGGTCAGTGCATGGATGTGTGTACGCGTATGGTGTAGAAGCGGCTAGTATACCTTAAATCTATCGTGGCCGAATGTCCTCTGTTTCAGTTGGTGTGGAAGTTTGGAGAGTGAGGTGCCAACTCAGTTGTTGCCTCGTTATATGATAGTGGTTCGAAATTACGTGGTGTTGTCCTCGGATCTTTTCCTTCGGAGATTGATCCCGGACCGTCATCAATAGATCGCTGTGTTGCTCTTGTACATCGTTAATTGAAATTACCATTACCAATTGTGGCGCTACGTCCCCAACCAGATCGACCCGCGAGCTCAAACAGGCACGCGCCAGCGTGCGGGCTTCCTCCAGCCAATCACGCTCCGAATATCTTCGAAAACCAATAAGGTTCTCGTTTCACGTGGGAGCGTGTTTGCTCTGGAACACATCCCGAAAAAAAGGAAAGCTTTCGCTACGAAGCGAAGGACACACATCGAACCGAATCAAAAATGAATGTCAAAAAACAAACAGGGAGAAGGGAAAAAAACTCAAAACAGATCTAATCGCAAAAGTTTATTTAAGCCTCGCGTTTATTTGCATAAACGAAACACGGATGTAATTTTTTTGGATGGAGGAAAGAGTTTTCAATTCCGGTGGAAACTTAAATGGGTGAAAAAAGGAGGACTTGTGTTGGATTTACAAATTGGAAAACGCGTGTCTTCGGGTGCGGAATGTAAACGGTACGGGAGCGGACGGACGGTACTCATCAGATATGCGTCAACCAATGCAAAAGTGCCGAAGACACTGATATCCCCCAAGGGCTGGGGGTACTGGGATGACGGACGGGCGGGTGTCGCCATGTTTGGCCACCGCTCTTAGTTCAGCGGCACCCACATATCCTATTCCCGAGGGCCTTAAAAAGAGTGGTCGACAGTTTAGAAACGAGTGTGATAGGATTGGATTGGAAATTGGGGGTTTATCGAGCAAGGTCCAAACGCGGAACACAACACATACACACATATACGGATCTATGGCACTTGCAATAATGAAATGTGGCCCACAGGTACTCCTAATTGTTTGCAAATTTTTTTTGTCTAGCTCGAATTTTAGAATTTAATCTAGAACATTTAAAAATTAACTTATTAGGTTTTTTTTTCACTCCGTTCATTCTTTTCGTGGAGTTGAAGAAAGCAAAGGATTTTGCGTTTTTCGTTCTTTTCGGATTTCCGATTCTAGCTTGCTTTGATTTACGTTGTTAATTAGCACAACTTTCTTGCTAGCGCTTTCAACTTTGTCACGGGCAAGGACTATTTGAGGTTTTCTATCTTCTCGATCGTTAAAGATAGAGTAAAAACTTCAACGGATTTCAAATCTGAGAAAACTTTTACACCAGATTCATACCTAAAATGTGATTTTCTTTAAACAAATAACTTTTCAACTGTAACCCAGGTATGTCGGGAGGAGGTGGGACTCATTATTAAAACAAATTATTATTATTATTATTTTCATTTTAATGTTTTTAGTATCAGTAAGGACACGAAAAGAATAGTCACGGGCAACTTCATGCTCTGGCCTGCTAATAGAAATAAAAAAATTTTAAAGGAAGGTCAGATATATACGGTTGGGTAGTTTAATTAACGTCGCATTGGAACGATCAGGTGTTTGACATGCACACTTCCATCATGATTATCACAATCTCCAAACTTCCACACCGCGCGAACGTGAGTTCATTGGGGACCTCGACAGATCGAACGTGAATCTTCCCCCGTTTGTACACAACGTTCTTCGGTTGGATTAGAACTCGCAACCATCTGGTTGCTAATCCGTTACATTTCAAGCGGGCTCTCGCGACCATTCATAAGAGGGGTAGGGTAGGTGTTCCAACTATCGCCTACCCTACCTATCCTCTGTATCTCAGCCACCTGGGTTGGGAAATCAAGCTGGAAACTAATAGAATATCACTAGGAACTAGTCTCCTATGGTTTCAAGAGATAATATACATCCTTTACTTGCGTCAGTTTAAGTGAACGATACAAACTTCAAAAAGTTTCCCAAGAGAATTTTCAAGAGTGGGAGTCCCCAATATCGCCTGTTCCTATGTTGACCACCCACCAGGCGAAATGAGGAGCTACTATACAAAACGAGTTGCTAGTAGAGCATACCTTTCCTTTAATATTGAATGTACTTTCAAGTCATTACAAACGTAATTATCATTTTGAAACACTTACCTGGATAATCCCTGATTGGAATGGAGACAAAAAATACGTCGATCTTAGTCTCAAACATTTCAGGTGCAATAGAGTTGTTGCTATAAGTGATATGAAACTTGCTTGTGGCGCTACGTGTGGCAAAACGCTAGACTGTCAAGGGAACTACATAAACTCATACATGTCGCGCATAGTAGCTTGCAAACACTAGTAGGCGATATTAAGCACAGTGACGATATTTGGAACACCTACCCTATTCATATAAAAACTAGGGCAATTTTTTGCAACAAATGCAATTTTTTTCACACGTTCTACGCTGTATGCAAAGTACAAAACCAAAATTCCTCCTACATGGGGTGTATTGTAAGTGAGTTATAACCGCAACATAAATGCAACTTTTTGCATAAATGCAACCATCTGCAACTTTTTAAAATGAATTAATATCAAATTGCTAATTCATTTTTTGCCCTCTGAACCAACCCGTCTATCGAGTGTGTCTGATCTTGTGAACGCCGAAGTATTGCGAATCAAACAAGAAGTTCACGGAATGACGGTGTTCTTCCTAACAGACGAAAGTGAAATAAACGGCAAGAAGTATTTTAACACATTGGTTGGCGCTCTTGATTATGAAGAGGAAACTTGCATAATCGACTGCAGTTTGCGTCATCAATATGTTGTTCGCCTTGCAGATGACGTTTTAAAATCTCTGAATGTTGAACGAAAGGATTTTACGCTTCTGCTATCCGATACAGCACATTATATGACTGCGGCTGGCGCAGTTTTTCAATGTTAAAGAAATTACTGGCCTCGACCATTCAACGTTCTTCTGTATTTAAAAATGTATTATAATACTGTTGTACACGACTAAAAGTGTCAATATATTTTGAATTTTTTTTTCATTTTTTAAGAATAATTTATTTTAGAATTTAGTGTATCAAAAATAAATGCAACTTATTTTCCATAAATGCAACTTTAGGGAATGATGAATGCAACTTTTCCCATTTTTTTACTGCAACTAAAAAGTTGCCCTAGTAATAACCTCAACCTGTTTTTCACAAGTTCATTTTCAATGCGTCAGAAGTAGAATTATGATTTGGCACCCAAACAGGTTTTTGGACTTAACCGATTACAAAAATATTTTCCGCCACGGTTCGTGTATTTTGCATTTTAGTTAAAGAAAACAATACCGAAAAAGTGTGCGATTGAGAGCAAAACGAGTGTTGCAAAAACCCATCGGAGAGAAAGGAGAAAGCGCTCTCTGAATTCTGTCAAAAACATTTCCGACGTCTCCCGAAAGAAGGAAAAGAAAAACTGGATTTTCTTCGCAAATCCCTTTCCCGGACACTTTTGGAACGCGGATGAATGTCAGATCCAGCTTTCCAGACTCCCGGTGAGGCGTCTTGCATTCCAGGAAAAGCATTTTGCATTTCAGAGACTTGGGATTCTGAGAGGACAAATGCGTTCTTCGCTTCTTCCTCCCACGTTCTGTGCCGAAACACTTAGGCCTGATTTTAGCTTTAGGTTTTTCAACGTGCGGCGCCGCTGCGGTTACCGAAGCCCAACAATGCACACATAATCGTGAAATGACGCAAGTACTCATTTCGCGCCATTCTATCGAAGAAAACGCAAATTTCTAAGGAATTGCTCAGATACTCCCTCAAACACCATTAAAAGCAAATATACAAAAGAAAACATTTTAATAAGAAAAAACTAAATCTGACACTAAGCCAGAAGATCGCATCAAATGCCGCTATCCACTTCGTCCAACAAAACGACAACACCAATGACTCGGGAATTACGAAATAGAATTAGTCATGGGTTGCGTAATTGCTGATATCAATAAATCCTGCAAGAAAAGTAATAAGGAAAGAAGAAGGGGATTTATTATTGAGAAGTGAGTTTTAGTGAAATAACATATTAAAAAAATAATAACACATTGACAGAGGAGTCCGCAAAAGCTACAATTATCTCTGACAGGTTTTGTTGGACGAAGTGGGTAGCCGCATTTGATGCGATCTTCTGGCTGGGTGATGCCAGTCTCCCGACTGCTGTTGCTAGTCTGATTGAGTTTTCTCTTATTTTAATGTTTTCTTTTGCGTATTTACTTCTAATGGTAATGGTAATTTTAGTTAACGTCGTACTAGAGCAACACAACGGGCTATTGACGACGGTCCGGGATCAGTCCCTTAAGGGAAAGATCTGACGATAACACCTCGTCATTTTAAACCACGGTCAGATGACGAAGTAACACCTGAGCTGGCACCCCACTCTCCACACTTCCACACCAACCCAACGTGAGGACTTTCGGCCACGACAGCATTAAGGTTCACCAGCCGCCTCTACACCATACGCTTACAAACGCCCGGACCCGGATTCGAACCAGGAACCTTCCGATCTAGAGGCTAACATCTTAACCATTATACCGGTTGGTCGGCTCTTCTAATGGTGTTTGGGGGAGCATATGAGCTATTTCTTAGCGTTTTGCTACTCATATACATAGAAAACACCATATTGTGTTGTATGGGTCAGGCTCCTCCCTGATGACCGCTCTGATCCACCAACATTTTCATTTTCATTAAATTCCTTTTTGTTTTTATTTTAAATTTCCTCTTGTTTTAGAAATATATATATACACACACACAAGGGGTGCACGTCAGTTACACTTCCAGGGAAAGCGTGAAGCATGCATGCAAGGTGGTCGCACCCTAGCAGGCACGCGGCCAAGCGCCTCGAGTGAGCAGCCGTGATTAAGCGCCGTGTTAATTCGGTGGCATGAAGCGAGCGCTGAAACAAAAGGGGGGGGGGTTAGCCCGAGACTCAATATTTGCTTTTTTATCGGTCGGCCATTAGGAGCACACAATTAGAGCGCGGGGATTAAATGGGCGCCAAACGACGGTGTTTAGCAAATTAAATTGGGAACCCGCCTTTTTTTTTGCCCCCCCCCCCATTGTGCGAGCGAAAATAAATATTTGAGTTGCGTTCCGGTTTTCTCCCGGAAACGGGAGTCACGCGTCGCTGGTGACGGATGTGTCAACACGCGCCCCGCGTGTGCGTCGGAGATTTCGTGGTTCCGCGAGACCTTCCGCGACAGCCCGAATCCGGGAATCCCGAAGAGGAGAGAAGTTCGCGATCCTGCGTCGATTCGTGAAGCACATCCACTTACTACTCCACTATCCGTTTTGCTAATTGATAAAGGGTTTCATAACACCTGTCATCTGCAGGAAAGGGCTTCTTGACAGTGTAGTGTTTGGGGGCACACCAGTAATACAAATGGAGTTTAAATAAGTCGAATACCTGTATAATTTTTTTATTACACTTATAAGTCTAGAATTTACAACTGGAACTCTCTACATGCCTATTTACACTACGCACTTAATGAACTACTGTTCCTGAAGAAACAGTCAGTTTCTCTTCTCATAGTTTGTCTTTTTGCCTTTCCCGGGGTTTGACTTCCTCGAATAACTGCCCAGAGCTATTACGTCCACCACCTTCCTCTGCGGCTTCTCTCCTCCAGTCCCTTGCTTTCCTTCTCGGGGCATCCATCTCACTCATGGAATCCCGTCGCTTCTTTTTCAAATGACACCTTCCACACTCAAGGGGTGTCAACTCCCCACAGGTGCGAAAGGGTCCTGAAACCGTTAGCCGGCGGTCCGTCACAAACACCATGTGTCAGGTGAAAATCGGGGTGCACACGAGTCGGACGCCGACACTGAGTGATTACCACACGTGGCTGTAGGCTCCCTTCTCGTGGAAAGGTTTCTTTTTCCAGCCACCACGATCCCACAACAGTAAAGGGTTAAGCAGTTGCCATTTATTCAAGAGTTAAACACCGAGAACGGTAGGTCATTAATGAGTGTCTCCCTTGAAAAACACAACTGGCCATGGGATATTATCCTGAAGGGAAAGTTTCGAGGACAACACGACGTCATTTAGTACCACGATCAGATGACGAGGTCAAACCTGAGCTCTCCAAACTTCCTCACCAGCCCTCATGAGCATGACGGTCTTAGGTTCGATACTGTTAAATACCATTCCTTCAGAGGAAAGGAATGACACAGGCCATGTGGAACGTAAAAGGAAAGAGAGAGAAAGTTTATATATATAAATAAATATATATATATATATATATATATATATATATATATATATATATATATATATATATATATAGATTGGAGGGTATTTCAGAACTAACCAATAGGATTCTTGTATATTGAGCGGACGTACAAGAAAACTATAGAACATTCATACATGCTGCCTGGAATGAATGATTCAGCCCTAGCAGCACAAAGAAAATTACTAAGAGTTCTGTCGGCGATTAACATTATACATCAGGGAAGTAAGGTGCCACTTCAGGTGTGACCTCGTCGCCAGGCCGTTGTTCAAAATGACGCGTTGTCCTCGATCTTTCCCTTCAGATTTGATTCCTTCGCCAACAGCCTCTTGTGTAGCTCCAGTGCGACATTCATTACATACCTACCTACCTACACTCGCCATGTGACCGTAGTTCAAACAGGTGTTGCTTTGTCATCTGACCGTGGTTCAAAACTGCGAGGTGTTGTCCTAGGATTGATCCCGGACTGTAGTTTATAGCCCGTTGTGTTGCTCTAGTTCGACATTAACTAAAAAAAAAAATACCGTAGTTCAAAATGACGTGGTCCTCGGATCTTTTCCCTTAGGATTGATCCTCCATACTACGTTGTCTTGCCCCAGTTCTAGTGCGATGTTAATTAGAAATACCAAATTCCTTCCTCTATAGAGGAAGTAAAAATGAACGCAATAAATTACTGCAACTCTACAAAATGCGTAGACGACGTTTAATTCCCCAAACAGATTTTTTTGTAAGAGATATGTTGTATTCCGCTTTCAAGTGTTGACGAGCTTCGGATCTAATACCTTCCCGTCTTCCTTTGCTTCGAGGGACGTCTGGAATAATCGAGAATAATGGCTAATGGAATTAGTTTCCAAAGAAATGGCAACTTATCTAAAAAACATTAAATCTACTGGAACGAGGCAGAATGCCGTTTGGAAAACAACGGAATCATTTTTCCCAGATACGAGGCTCTTTTTATTTATACCGGTAGCTATTTCGGTTGGCCATTACATCCCGGTGTTTACACAACGTTCCCTTTTATTTTCCCTCGTTGGGAGGAGAACAGGAAAAGGGGGGATGAGAACGCGAAAGGGAAAAATCTCCCGGGTGAATTTTCACATTCGTTCGGAGAAGATTTAAATTAATCCCTCTCTGCGAGAGAGAAAAGGGAAAAAACTAAAATCCCCCCTCCCGCTTGGAAGAGAAATCAAATTCCTGCCTATACTCCGACGTCGTCTTGCATTTCTGGAAATCGCGGGAAAAAAGACGGGAGACGCAAAAAGAAAAAAAAAGAATATTAATAAACATCAGCGAGAGCAGAGATGAAAAATTCCGAACGACCCAAAACAAAAATGGCCGCCCTCACCTCCGTGCCGTTCTTTTTACCCATAATCCTGCGCGTGCGGAACACGGGGGGGGGGGGGAAATGAGGAAGAGGTTTATTATTAATAAAACGCATTCCTCTTTCAACTTATATATCTATTTTTTAATTAAAAGAGGAGACGCAAAATGCCGTCTTTGTTTTTGTTCCCGGTTTCCTGTTTTTTGCCTTAATAAGCGAGTCGTATTTCTCCACCGGAATCTGGCAACGGGATGGATGTTTTGTTTTTCTACGAAGGACTTGGGGGGGAGGGAAACACGAGCTTCCTCTTTCTCGTTCTGGTCGGGAGTGGTTCGATTTCGGGAAAAGGAATAATTAATTTAGCGATATTTACGAAGGGACGCGAATACCTTCTGTTCCGAAGGAGACAGTTTAATCAGTCTGCCCTAATAGGTTCGACGGACCTTCGCCGAATTCGATCGATGGAACTAAACGTAATATGAAATGGACTCTGTGCAGAATGGGAAGTCCGTTTCTTACTCTCACACCTCTATACAAATGCAATGGTAGGTAGGTGGTAGATAATTGACGTCAGAATGGTTCAACACAACGGGATATTGGTTGCTCTCCGAATTCAAAACCGAAGGGAAAGATCCAAGGACAACGCATCATCACATCGAAACACGGTCACATGACGAAAACTTGCATCCGACGTCGACGTGAGGACATTAAGACCCGGTGGACACATCCGGTTTTTCAACGTGCGGCGCCGCTGCCGCAACGCAAGAGCGGTTTGAGATACATTATATCCAATGTACAACATATGCCTGCGGCGCCGCACGTTCAACTCACGTGCAATTTGTACCACAGTTCCCCACGGCGTCGCAGCTCGCCGCACACGCATCTCCGGTCTGAAGTACCTTGATTTCATAAATAAATGGAATATAAATAATAATTAATAAATGGTTGTATCCAGTACCGTCTATTTTGTTTCAAAATGTACTTTTTTTACCCCACGTAAGCGAAATAAAAACGTTTTCTTCGATAGAATATGTATCGCAAATGGCGCGAAATGAGTTCGTGCGTCATTTCACGGTGATGTGTGCATAATTGAGCTTCGGTGTCGCAGCGGCGCCGCACGTTGAAAAAACGTATGTGTGCACCGGGCCGCAATAGATTGAACGCACAACAGTTCCCGAGTACACGGCGTTTTTGGAATGAAATGAACGATACTGAGAACTTATGTTGAAAGTAAGACTCTGCTCTGTGTCAAGTGAAATTTTCATTACGTGTACATGGCAGGAAGGTACTTGAATCAAAATTGTATTGGAGCAACATAACGAGCTGTTGGCGGTATTAATCCCGAAGGGAGATTCTAGAGCAAAATCTTGTCAGTTTGAAACATGGTCAGATGACCCTATCCACCCCCGAGCCGGCAACCCATTCTCCGAAATTCCAGACAACGCCAACGTGACCAACGGTAGGTATTCGAAATAACGTCATACTAGAGCAACACAACGGGCTATTGACTACATTCCAAGATAGATCCCTCAAGGGAAAGATTCGAGTGCTTATGCGAGGACATTGGAGGACACGTCCGCCAGGCTAATGATGACGGGTTGGATTGCACTTTTATGGCACAAGGGTTCGACACGGGACATACGATATCAAGTAATAGACATAGACACAATCCGGGTAGTAATAATTCGGAAATTTTTAATTAACGTCATACTAGAGCAATCCAACGGGCTATTGACGATGGTCTGGGATCAGTCCTTTAAGGTAAGGACCCGAGGACAACGCCACCTCATTTTGAACCACAGTCAGGTGACCAGGCAACACCTGAGCTGGCACCCCACTCTCCAAAATTCAAAACACACCCAACGCTCGCACTTTCGACCACGACAGATTTAAGATGCACCATACGCTTATAAACATCCATGCACTGACTAGGATTCCAACCAGGAACCTTCCTATCTAGAGACTGAAAAAATCTAAGCGCAGCAGCGTAATGCTTTAAGTGCACCGGCCTCCCTGTATACGACGGTCTTCGGTTGAATTCGAACTCGTAACCCTCTGGTTGCTATATCGCACCCCTTTCAACCGCTTTACGACGGCCCCAATCAGACTAATGAAGAGATCGGGAAAGTCCATCATCTGGCCACGACATAACGAAGACGAGCGGAACGAAAAAAAGAGGAGGGAAGGAAAGGAAATTAAAAAAGATGAAAGGGGGACGTCGTGGGCGAAATGAAGTGGAAAATGACACCCTCTGACAGGCGACGAAGAACGCGACAACAGATAAAAAGACACACACACCGGAGGCGGGAAAAAAAGGAATGAAAAAAGATCGCGCCGAGGAGATGATTAAAGGGAATGAAGAGAAGCGAAGAGAGAAATTAACTCCTCTTCTCACCCCCAGCGCTTTCTTCGAGTGCGTTTCTTTTTTCGACAACCCATAACACCTCCGGGGTGTTAAGGGTGTCACGGGTGACAACACCCTCCCCTCCAACAAGTAGGGGGAGACGCATCCCGTTGTTTATCGAGCTGCGCGTGAAAAATGATTAGCTTAATTGTTTAACGAGATGCACATTTGGTCCTCCCCCCTCCCGTTCTATTAAGAGTGGATTTCGCCCCCCTTCCCCACCCACGCGCGGAAGGCGGGAATTAATAAACACACCTGTCATCGCGGCGGGCTTAATGAGGTGACGCTGGACATTATTGCGGGCTGGACGTCCCTTCCAGGCACCGTCCGATGGGATTAAGGGGTTGACGTTCGACACGTCGGACGACTCGTGCAATCGATAGTTGGGTCGCAAAGACCGTTCGTGCTTTGACGCAGTCCGAGCGGCATTTCTTTTATTTATTTCATTTCTTTTAATTCATTAAAGTCGCACTGGAGCAACACAGCGGACAATTGGTACGGGTTTAAACCCGAAGGGAAATATCTGAGGACAACATGAAGTCGTTGTGAACCACGATTAGATGACGAATTCACACCTAAGGCTGGGAAAGCACTCTCCAAATTTCCACGCCAACGGGAGTACATTGGAGATCACTGCCGACTTAAAAGTGCGCACCAACCCCATGTCTTTGGTAGAATTCGAACTCGCAACCCTCCGCTTGCTAAACCTTTCCTCTTAAAATCAACCCGGGTGGCTATTTTCCAAACCCTAATAGATACTACAACTGGGGGCGGGGCTAACCGTAACAGCCAATGAGATTGAAATCAACCAAATATAAAATGATGTCTTATTTTAAAGAGCTTTGTTTCGTGAAGCAACGATGGCCTGATGGCTAAAGTCACCTACCTTCAGTTTGGCTTCGGCTGCGGAGGATGACTTCCCGATTTCAAACAAAACTGGCGGAAAAAATTTTAGATCCTCCAAATTATTTTTTAAAAATTCCAATTTAATTCCTTTTGATTCTAAATTACTTTTCCTAATTTTTAATACCCTTTTTATATTTTTCCAAGGTTCCATTGATTTTACATAAATAATCTAAGAACCATTCCTGAACTCACTACCAGCTGATATTTTTCCGCCCCTCTGCCGTCCCCTTTGCTTTAGGAGGATGGTGTCTTATCCACCCCTGGTTTAGGACCATTCTGATGTAACAAAAAGCATACATAAAACACTAACTTATATAATTATTAACTTATATAATAAATGGATACAATTTTCGGCTCCCACCTCTACCCACCCATAGCCATGGATCTGAAAAGAAAAGAAGAAAACAGAAAAATTATTTAACATGTTTCATTTTTTACACTGCAAACAGGATCAGACAGGATTTCAGTTGTCTTTAGCGTGGTGAAGGAGATTCCTATCCAGCGCTCGCGATCATTGGCCGTTACGGTTAGCCCTGCCCCTAGTTGTAGTACCTATGAGGGTTTGGAAAATCGCACCCGGGTAGCCAGCTCAGGTGTTGCTTCGTCATCTGACCGTGGTTCAAAATTACGAGGTGTTGTCCATGGATCTTTCCCTTAAGGGACTGATCCCGGACCGTCGTCAATAGCCCGTTGTGTTGCTCCAGTACGGCGTTAACTAAAATTACCATTACCATCCAATCAACCCTCAAAACCAAAAGGTAATTGGTAATTTTGTAATTAATGTCGTACTAGAGCAACACAACGGCCTATTGACAGCGCAGGTGACAAACAACTCACCTCTGCTCGAGTGCCCGGAAAGGGTTCTACTAGAAACAGATGGGCAGAGACGGCTCTTCGCACCTGTACAAAGGGAGTTGACACGGGGGTCCGTACGGGACCGAGCGGAGTTGTTATTGCGCGATAAGTACTGACGGTTACAGCTAACTCGTGGAACTGACTGTCCGTCGACTCGATCGGTAACGACATTTTGAACCACGGTCAGATGACGAAGCAACACCTGAGCTGGCACCCCACTCTCCAAACTTCCACACCCACCCAACGTGAGGACTTTTGGCCACGACAGATTTAAGGTGCATCAGCCACCTCTACACCCTACGCTTACAAAAATCCATGCCCGGACCCGGATTCGAACCAGGAACCTTCCTATCCAGAGGTTAACACCTTAACCATTATACCGGTTGGTTGGGCAAAATCAAAAGGAAAGATCGAAGAACGACACCATGTCTCTTTTAAATACGGTCAGATGACGAGAAACCACCTGCTAGGCTAGGCTAGGCTATCGGCTAGGTGTTGTACCTTCTGCAAGTAGAAGGAGTGCATCTTTTCTAAATCTGAATTCCAACAAAAGGAAGAGAGCAAAAGCAAACGCGATATGTTACAACTCGGCAATCTTTTCGAAATATTTCAAAACATCTGACTTTCACATTATTTATGACGATAAACATTTGTAAAACTTTTCACTATCATTTTTGTTTACACTAAGCATAATTTAGTTTCTGTTCATTCCTTTTAGATGCTTTATGAATTTGTAAAGGGGACAATAGAGAGAGAGAGAATAGTTTGCGAAGAACACTTGAAATATTCATATTCTTTGAAACTCTAGATAAAATAATTGTGTGGATGATGCTCACACTTTTTTCTGACTTTTGGATAAAATGTAACATCGTGTATTAATAAACGCTGTAACTCACCTGTATAATTAAGGTGTATGTACACACTAAAAATCCTGAAAATTCATCAGAAGGTCTAACTTTTTTTTAATGCTTCAAAATATTCTTCAATTCCTTAGCTTTCAAACGATGCCAAGATCTTGAAAATATTCGAAATAGTTTTCTAGTTACAAGGGTTATTGTTAGGTACTGTCACCATAAACAGACGTGTTTCCAAAACTTTAAACTCAATTTCTGAAGAAACAAGTTTTTGCAATAGGATGCTTTGTTCAAACGGTGATAACTCAACAATAAATTAATCTATTATAATTATTTTTGTATCATTATAATCTACATAATACAGCGGATGTTTTGACCCTCAATCAGAGTTATTAGTTGAGAAATAAATTTTTAATGGATTTTTAAATCCTCAATTTCCAGAAAAAATCGTGATTTTTTATGCATTCTTGGCGAAAAAAGTTGTAACAGAAAACCCTTTCTCTCAATAAACTTGATGGAGGGTCAAAACATGAAGAATAATATTGGAAATGATTTCCAACTAGAATTGTCTTTCTAGGCAAATTAGAATTTGAGATATCACTGTTCAAAAAACATACTAACTAGCTCATTATATCTTAATTAGTTAATTAATAATTAGTTTAATATGATTTTTTTTCACTGAATTAGTTTTAAGCATAAACCAATGACCTACTGTGAAAAAACTGGATTTTTAAAGTTAAAATTAAAAAAATAAACTTCTAGTGTGTACGTACACCTACTTTGTAATGTTTTTGTTTTCGTATGTTCTTCTGGGATACATATGAAATCAAGGGATGAACAGAAACATTCAAGACAAGTACAGAAGAAGATTTTATTATTACAAACGATGATTCCAGAAAGAACAGAAGGGGTGCGCTGCTTTCCTTTCAAGACGGGAATCCATTCCAGGCGAAAGTCCGACTTCTTTTCCCAATTTTATATCCATGCCTTATACGGGATTCAAACCCGGGCCCACTCGGTGACAACCGAGGATCATAACCCAACATGTAAACTTTGTAATAATCCTATAATAAATTAAACTGTGCAAACCTTTGACTTATCTGTTTCTATTCCGTTTTTAATATATCATTTGTGCATACTTCTGTTGTCTCAATCACAATAGTTGAAATTGCAGATGTTTAGGCATAGTTGTCATATAATGTGTCGCAAGTATTTGCTACAGACTCAAAGTCGGTATATAAAATCTATATAGGTAATCTGAAATATCCGAATTGCTAGATATTTCTTTTTCTAAACTAGGATAATCGGTCTCTCGGTTCAGTGATGGCGTAAACACCAAGTGAATTGATACTGTGGCCAATGACTGACTAGCGGAAGATAAGCAAACCGCTATTTATAAAACAGTACCATTCAGCATGCTTTCAAAATTTAAACCCTTTGAGCACCACAGAATTTTTGATAAGTGTAGTACTGTTTTCCCCACAACATACATGATTGATTAACCACATTTATAAATTGAAAGAATCCTAGGTGTTACATTTGCGTGGCACTGAAGCAACACATCGGGAAACTGGCGACGGTTACTGACCAGTGCTGCAGGTAAAGATTCAAAGATCCAAGGTAAAAGTTATGTTGGTCAAGAAAATAAAAACTGGTTGAAAAATCCATACAGTGAAGACTGCAGACCATATAGGATATATATTTGTAAGGTTGAGACACTAAGAACACATTTTAAACTTCGTACTAGAAATTACAACGAACCACAGGGTTCCGACGTAGCTCCTGGTGACTTGAAAGTTCTTTCGGATGGGCTCTTTTCTCAGGACAGAGCAACTGCTTGGGACTGGAGCGAGGAGATTGTATCTGCTTGGCACTGTATTGACGATTCTGTGGATCTCTTCAAAAGTCCTAAGAGAAAATTTCCTAACATTGTATTGCTCAATATCAACGGGTGCTGAACTTATGAAATCATTAATTAAAAGCAGCACTATTTTATTTTTGAAGAGGTATTTTGGTGAATTTACGGAGAAAGCTTTTCCGCGACCGTTTCAATTTATTGAGGGCATCGATGCTGAGATGATGTTAACAACATCGATCAATTGATGACAAAAAATGATATAGAAAGTGCATTCGGTTATCGTGGTCGCAATCAAAACTAGAAATCATACCGGACTGTTACTTTTAATCGCGATAGGACGCGACGTGTGTATGTCAACAATGCAGATAAAACAAATAATCTTGGAAAAACGTTTTCGAAATTTTATTTTAAACGTCATTATAATATTGAATAACATATAATTCTCTTCAAGTATTCAATAGTTATGTACAGTGCATACTGTGTGATGTATACTGGGTGCCACGAAATCTCCTAGACAAACTTTAAAGGGTGGTAAGATACATCGAAGTAGATATTTTTTTTGTCTGAGAATATGTCCGTAACTATTACTTCTATGTTCTAGAAGGCGTTGTTTGGTGCGTTACTCAAACTTTCCTTTTTTTGAACTTCCCCATAGGTCAATGCAGATCTTACCCGCCCGAGTTTTAAACGAATTCCGAGATACAGCCATGCATCTGACGTATGGAGCTGCCGGTGGAAATAGGAAAGCTACACAAAGATTGGACCAAGAACCCTTCTCCAAGGGGCGAGTGCAAGTAGGGAAGATTACCCTCCCCTCCTGCGATGGAACTAAATTCTATCTTTATCTGCCTTATTTTCAAATTTCATCACATTTATTGTATAGAAGACAAAACAAATAGATTTATAACTTGGAAGGAATACACAAAACCGAATGAAGGTAGGAAATATTTATAGTTTGGCAGAATAAAATGTGATGCATGTGAATAAAACTAGGTAATATGTTTATATATAATGTTTAAACTCATAAGAAGTCTGGTAAGGATGTGCTAAATCATATTTGGCTGAGCAAAATTCTATGACATCATTGCTGTATAATGTTACGTAGAAACTCATTTTTATAAATGAAGTCTATTTATATTAACACACTAGTAAAGTAGTTATATCATTCGCATTCGATGTTATAATGCGAGTCTATCTATATGGACAAAAGGCTGTCATCAAGCCATTTATTGATAGTATTTATTTTAGTGCAGGGGTCTATTGAGGTAGGCAAAACCTCCCTGTCTGGGTGGGGCAACTGGAGCTCAAGCTCCAAGTGCTCCATTCTGTTGCCATATATCTCAATCGATTCTTCATCGTCAAAGTTTTCTGGTAATCCCTGGCGTCCCAAGTAGTCTTCAGGTTTGCTTGGCTTGCAACTAAAAGGAAACTAGCAATTAATTGTCAGAGAAAGCGTTGTGTCGTGCTTTAACTCACTAACACCTAATCCGGATTGGCCCAGGAACCCGTAAATGACAGTTCACCTTTTGAAACCGCATAACATTGAGAGAGTAAGCATAATCATCTCGTCTTCTTCTGTCCAAACAAGAGGAAAAAAGTCTTCTCGATTTTCCCCAATAAAACATCGTTGATCGCAAAACGATGGCAATACTTTTTCTGCTTCACATTTTCCGGAATTATCTATAAGTACTTTCGGCGTACCGAATCTATGCTTGGGGACAATGGAACAACCTACCTAAAAACGAGGCGGTCCCGTTCAAAACTGGACGTAGGGTCACTATAGTCATGCGTCATCTGGGGAAGGTAGGTAGGCATTTAATTTACGTCCTACTGGAGCAACACAACGTGCTATTAACGTCCGGGATCAATCCCCCAAGGAACACGCGTCACTTGACTGTGGTTCAAATATACATGCTGTTGTGCTCAAATCTTTCTTTTGTTTTGAAAGTACGACGTTGATTAAAATACCTACCTTGAGCGTCACGTCAAATTTTGAGCTACATCTCTTCACATACGAGGTCGCATCCATGAAGGATTGACGAGTTGTTGGATATTATCATCTCGAACCATCAAAGCGGCACACACAAGCTCCCTCAGTTGACCGCAGCTAATAACTAGCTAATTAAAAGACGCACTCCAAGACAATACGTTGTCTCGTTTATACGTAATTTCTATTTGCAAATAAATATAGTCCTTCAGTTGTTATAGTCTTGTGCCCCTATCTCCAACTAATTACGATGTATAGACACCCCCCCCCATTTTAATATGAATCATGAATTATGATCGATATTTGTTATTGTGTACTGATTAACCTAATTAACCTATTAACCCGATTAACCCACCAAGTGTCTCAACGGGATTTCTCGATCCAAAACTTCCCTGGCCACGACAGATTTAACATGCATCAGCTCCCGGGAAAACGTCGGTCTTTGCTCGACCTAGTTTCATTTTACCGTAATTTAGAATCTGGCCTACAGATTTAGAATAGTGTTACCTTTACATTACCTCGTACTTTACTACAAATAAGATATAATTTCTAACTGCGCTTAAACGAGACTCTTTGACCGAAAAACATCTTAACATAACAATGTTTTTACTCTAATTGTTTTGTCAGGAAATACGAAATGGTAACATTGTATAAATTCTGAACAATGGCAACGATAATAGACCTACTTTCGATTGTTCATAAAAATATGGAAACACATTGTTGCAACGCGAATTCGAAACATTTTAATATCAAACTCTTCACAAAGTTATTAAAACTGCTTAAATTTGACGATTGTGAAATTTGTGCGAATATTAATTGTTTTATACCTTCTCTAAAAGAGAAATTTTGAGATCTACACCGACTGATATGGCGTGTGGACTCGGCGGGTGCTTCAGACGAAGATGGTAATGTTATTTTATCCGTCATTTCAATGTTTAGAAAAATGCGGGCATTCTATGGGATGCTGTGCTGATCTTGACAATAATTAAACTTTCTATGAAGTTTTATTCCTATAGATTTGAATTCCATCAAATATTTTTCAATTTCAATTAAACTGTACTCACCTTTTAGTGCTTCTAATCTTTTCACGGTATTCTTATTATGTGACAAAAAGCATTGTATGATAAAACAAAGAGCGTTAGACAAATGACTTATTTATTTTTAAAATCCTTATATTCAAGCTGAATAATAATGTGGATAATAATAATGTGAAGCAAACTCTTATTATTATAAACTTTTCACGGATTTACTTTCATACGAAAGCAAAACATTTTCTATTTACACAAGAGTTCGTAATTAAATACAAACGAAAAAGAAAAGCAGTGTAATATAAAGCTGTAAAGTAATCCAGAGTAGGTAGGTAGTTGAATTATCGTCGCACTGGAATAACACAGCGGGCTATTGGCGACGGTCCGAGATCTATCCGAAAGTTAAACACCCGAGGTCAACACCTTGTCATTTTGAACGAAGTGTAGATTAAAAGACGATGACATATATAAATTGCACCACTTCGAAGTACACAACGTATTAGTTGGAACGAGTTTCGAACTCGCATCCTTTTGGTTGCTAATTCCCTACTCTTCCAACCAGGCTATCAGGGCACGCAAATAATCCAATGTAAATGTTTTACTTTTAGTGAATATCTAGTACATAAATCCTTTTTAACCTGCACTTCAAGCCGTAAGTCTCGGTCTAATTAAGTAGAGCTTTGCGGTAAAAACAGCGACTCTAACGCGGCACATCAATTCTTTTCTCTTTGTGATGTTAACGTCTGTAGATCTCATGATATGACGGGACTCAAAATTACGAGGTATTGTTCTCGTATCTTTCCCTTCGACATGGATCCGGTACCTTCGCTGATAACCCATTTGTCTCTCGCAAGTTACAACAATTAAAATATATAAGCACTGCCATCTGTAGTGTTTAACGTTTTACAAAAAGTCCTTCCTTAAAAAATAGGACGAAGTGTCTTTCTGGTGACATTTGTGTCCAAGTCATATTAATCAGAATTTGAATCACCTAGAATCTGATAGGGTAACGCTAAGTAGTTGAAAAATACTTCCTTCTGTGTGCCGAGAAGGAAGAAGTTCCATTATATTGCCGGCCATACGAAAAAAGTGGGAGGTCATGACAAGTAGTAGATACTGTGTAAATCAAAGGCTACGAAACATATTTTTAAATAAGCATGTTATAGACAGACATACACAATACTGTTCTGTATCTATTTTAATCGTCTTACCACATAGCAAATTTGTACGAAAGGTAATAATTAAAGTTTCGTTACAGGAATGCTATTTTATCTTGGAAGAACAAGAGAATAGAGGAAAATACTACAAAGAGGCTTGAAAAGGTAAGGGTATTTGAGTGAAGAAGGAATTAAAAAATTGTAAAGCAGCAATTCTGTTTTCAAACATTTTTAACAAACACATTATCCATACTGCTGCAAAGTAATACATTTTTACTGTCTTTAGTTAACTCTAGAGCTCTGGCGTTTTAGTTTACATTAATGGTAGTAATATAAAAGATAGTAACGTTGGTATTACACGGTTAAAATTTGTATTCTTTAAAGGCATTAAATTGTGAAAAACTTTCACATTCCTGCATCTAATTTCAAATTATATTTTTTAGCTTCATATGGGATGGATGTCCTATACTCGAAATCACGGAACTTCACAAAACATCCGGGTGGTTCCTGATTCGGTGAGCAAAGTAGATGGCCACATTGCAATGGGCCAGGACAAGGTATAATCTACATTCAATAACCTTTCTATTTCCATTAATATATCTCAAACAAGCACACTATAGAGAGTATTAATCATTAGGTAACTAAAGAACCGTTCCGGGTCAAGTTGTTTACTGTCGAATACAGTTTCCGCTCAACCCACTGTTCACAAAGATATTACAACGAATTTAATTTGACGCTTGTGAAATTTGTGCGAATACACTGATTTTATACTTTCTTTTAAAGATATTTTTATGATCTTTCTAGAGATCTGCATCGACTGACATGGCGTGCGGACTCTGCAAGGGATTCGGACGAAGGTGATAATTTTATTTCATCTGTTATACTCAACATTTAGAAAAATATATACATTCCATGGAATGCTGTGCTAATCTTTAAGAGAAAGTTTTAATAATAATTCAATTTTTTAATCTTTTCACAGAAATAACGAATCTTTGATTATATGCTTATTTAAGCTTAATTTGAACAGTTATGGTAAACATGAAGTTTGATTTCAAAATATTTGAATTTCATAAAATATTATTTTTTTATCTTACCCTGTCGTACTCTTAAACTGCTTTTTCTTGGTATTCGTATTACCCGACAAAAAATATTAATGAAGAGACAAAGAGAGAAGTCGATAAATGGTTAACTTCTCAAAATAATTATTACTTGATGCAATCTGAACAAAAAAAAATCTTAAAATCAAACATTTTCCATTGAACTGTATTCATATAAAACCATTCTATTTAAACAAGAGTTCATATTAAAAAACAAAAGTAGCCATGAATACAAAGCAGGAAAACAATCCAAAGGAAATGCATACTTTTCGAGAAATTCCCTAAATCTCAGACACTGAATCCTTTTTAACCAGTACTTTAAGCAGTCGGTCTCGATATAATTAATTCGACCTTATGTAGAAAACAGCAATTCTAGAGCGAAAAAACGTAATTTGCCACAGTAGTAAACATTTGTTGACCTGGGATAGTCACACCGTGAATGAAATTTATGCGGTGTAGTCATCCTTTCATTCTCTTCGTGATGTATTGTGGACCATCGTACTAACCGTTGCGATCTTATCATTTACTGTTAAGATTTTTGTGATTCCCGTCCTCCCTCAAACAGTCGGATGCATTGCCGTTTCGGTTACATTTGGGGCACAAGTGTTTAGATTTCAATCCTCATTAATATCTCTGAGGTTCTTTCTTACTGGGAGAGACGGTCTGAAGGGTGAGCTCAACTTTGCGCATGCTTACCTTATGGTTCATGGATGCTTATATGAATTCTCTATGAACAGGATGTGATTATAGGTGAGGTGTAACATGAACCCTAATCAGTGCTGTTGAAGAGTAATGCAATGTGGTTTAAAAATCCTCGCTTGAACGTCGTGAAGAAAAAGGTTAATTATTGGCAAGGAATAAGAAAAATATTCGTTTGGTCACTACTCTATAAGTAAATAATATTGGCCAAAGACTACGGAATAATTACAAAGTAGAACGTTTTACAATAATGTTCTGTGTCTATTTTCATCGTCTTAGGGTATCTCGAAATTGTACCGAAAAGTAGTAAATAAAGTTTCGTTACAGGAATTTTTTTATGACTTGGAAAGAAAAGAGGAGAGAAAATAAAGCAAAAAAGAGGCTTACAAAGGTAAGTGAAAACTTCCTTCGTAAAGATGACGATCTGTACGCACTATGTAGAAAAGAAATCTAATATTCAAATCCTTCCCAGGCGGTCTTTTTTGCATTTTTTTTGCCATATTGTAAAATATTGCACTTTTTCATTGCTTTTTTACTTAAGCCTAAAGCCCTGACATCGTAAAATTTACAGTTTATCTAAATAGTAGTAATATCAAATATAGTAAACTTTGTATTGCGCAACGTTAATATTTGGATCAATTAAAGTCATCACTACCAAATCAGTTAAGTATGTATTTCTTTCCGTTCCAGCGTCTTATTTAAAATCATATTTTTCAGTTCCTTATAAAACGTGATTCGGAAATAAGCAGAAGTGAAGCCGCAAAGGAGATCCGAAAATGTTATTTGGAGAATAAAAAAAATGCAAAAATTCCAGCAGCATTTGTCCAAAAAAGCTTTGACAAGCCAATTGGCCCTGAGGAAGATGTCAAATTTGAAATTTTAGAGAGCCAGGACAAGGTAAAAAATACATTCAAAAACCTTTGAATTTCTATTCATATACCTGTATAAGAAACATACAATGCAGAGTTTTCATCATTAGTTGACTGTATGGATCATTCCAAATCATGTTGTTCACTTTCGATGACAGTTCACGCTCAATCGCATTACATTTTGGGAAAACTGTCACTCAGTTTTCGGAAAGCATCTTTCAAACTTCTGGAAGAAAAAAAAGTTCCGCTCTACACAACCTCATGAAGCAAACAGCAACATTTTGATGAGCTAAATCTTTAATCGCAATGAAAGTAACAAAAAAGAACATGAATTTTAGGTACCACTATTCCTTATCAAAATTAGAATCTAGAACAATAAATTGCTGTACTCGCATTTACTTATATACACAGAAAAAAATGAGGTAATAGTTTAAAAAACACAAAAAATGAACTTAAATTTGAAAATAATTTTCAGCCACGTTGAAAATCTAACTACTCACAGGAACTAAATAAAAGATATTCAAGAAAAGATTTTTGACCATTTATAAGATCATACACAACTTACAAAACTGTTAAAAAAGCGCTTTACCTGATTATATATTTTTATGTTAATTGTCACTCATCTTAAAACCTAAATGATAACATCGTGTATTTTTATCCGACTTCAAAAATTAAAATCTCCGTGTATAAAAATTTTCAGCACAGTGCATTTCATTAGAAATAGAGAAAATGGGAAACTAAATAATTCAATTCAGAACAATCGGCGATTCGGTTGGGGCTCAATTTCATAAAATGTGAATGTGAGAAGAATTCATTGCGACCTGCGCAAACGTAAAAGTTAATACATGTTGTTTGGCCAGTTTCAATTTTCAAGATTCTAATCCTAGATGGAATGTTCTCATCCAGCATCGTGTTGAATTTTTAGCACGCCCAATTAGAATTTTAAACACGCAACACCCTGAATTCACATAATTTTCTTTTTACTTATCGCACTCGTCATAAATGAATCTCACAAAGCGTGTGAGACTTGAGGCCCTTAAGATTAAGTACAAGAGATCAAGTTGGCGGGCTCGCAAATTTTCCTGTTGCTATGGTTAAAAGCGCCTAATACATATTCATTCAAACTAAGCGCGTGTCAATATACCCCATTTCTGAATCTAATAGCAAATTATATTTATCAGGCTATTCTAGATTGCATCATATGCAGAAAACATTTAACACTCCAGGAGAAAGAGAAACATGAGATGATTGCTCATGGAATAGGCCATGCACCAGGACCGTCGTCGAAAGACGGCCGAGGAAATCTTTACATCCCAGAAAATGTGGAAGACGGGCAGATTGTATATGAAATTCCTGTGCGCCAGGTCGAGGTAAAAGCTACATTCAATCACCTTATAGTTTCCAACCCGATGTCTGAAAGAAATACACTATGGAGAGTTTAAATCATTATATTGCTATGTGAATAAACCACAATGCAATCACAATGTTCCTAGCACCTGTATAATCTTCTGCAAAACTTTCTTACAGCCTACTTCATGCACAAGTATCGTTTTGGTGAGCCTTCTTTATTCGTAGAGGACAAAAACGAAAAATTCATCAATTTTGAGATTTCACTGCTCTTTTTCCAAAATATCTGAAGCACTAAATTTATTTATTCTGGTTCAAACTATGCGTTGAACACAGGTGATGTGTTAAAAATAAAGTTAACAAATATAATATTATACTTTTGTCACAACATGGCTTTAAATTTTGCAAACAGTTTTCAGAAAGATCAATTTTTCAAATTTTAGTAACTCACAAGTACAAAGCTAGAGATTTTCATCACTCGATATTCGGACATACATAAGATCATATACAAGTCATCGTACTGTTCGAATAGCGCTTTTCCTGCTCAAGTTGTTGCGTTAATTGTCACTAATATTGTCAACTAGCACTCAATATCATCGATGTTTCACTTACTTCAAAATTGACTTCTTCAATTAATAATCATCAGCAAGATTTTTTCAATTAATAATTATCAGCACATTGCATTAAGAACAGTCCAAAATGGAAACAGAAATTCAGGGATTCAATTCCATACTGTTACCAAGTTGGTCGTGAATTCTGGCTTAAATTCTGGTTCAACTGAGTGTATCAAAAAGATAATCTAAAGGGTCGGGCAATCTTCAATATTAAATATTGGAATTCCTACCAGAATGACTAATGTAGTTGGAGTTGTTGAATTTATAGCTTTCCCATATAGAATTTTAATCATACTACGATCCGGATTTACGTAATCTTCTTACTTATCTTACTGGCATAAATTAATTTCACACATGTCAGACTTGAGGTCCTGAAGAACCAGCATTGAGTGTTGCATAAGATAGACTGAGGAACAGCAGAGACAGTAGCTATTGTGCTCGGGAGAAGCATCAGTTTGAGTTGCAGTTAGAGCACGGTTTGGTAGTTGAACCGCAACCCAAAGAGCTCTTAGAGACAATTAGTACTCCATTCCGAAGTAAATGATCGAAGTCTTCACCTGGAAAAACAGAAAGATGCGCCCATTTCAAAACCACGTATGTTATGGGAAGAAAACTGTGCTAGACTATATGAAAATTACGACGAGGACACACCTCGTCGTATTGAAACACAATTAGATGACGAGGTCGATACCTGAACTAGCACACCACTCTCCAAACTTCCAATGTGATGACAGTTGAGGCCAGTTCAACCTGAAGCAGATTCCCCGTACACTTCCGTCACTTTTTAAATCGAGTTTCGAACTCGTAACCTAATGATCGCCTCTCCGCTACTTAACCCAATGGGCTCCCCATGCCTCATCTAGAGCGTAGAATCAAGTGCTCACAACCCGATTCGAGCATCATTGCCTTAAATCGAACACTGAGTAGCTTAGAGAGTGAGAGCAGTGGATGCACATTTTACGTACACCAATCAGCACATATTCTATCAGCACAGCAGTCTCATAAAGTGATCTTTTGCAGGAATGGCTTCTGGAATGTGAGATATGTGGCAGCCGCCACCGCACTTCAAAAGGCATCCGGCTGCACCGTCTAGTCGTCCATGCCATCGGACGGTTGCGTGAACCCCCCGCCATCGATGCATACGGAAGATCGTATGAGGGAGAGGATGAAGAAGAGCCGGAAATCTCGACAAGTGACGAGATCCTTGTGGCCCAGGACGAGGTAAAGGATAGATATATTACCCTTCAAGTCACCATTAGTGTATCGGGAAGGAATGCAATATTGATAGTTTCAATTACTTAGTGCCATTATTGCAAATAGGGTTTTATAGGAATTACAAATATATCTGAAGGGTGAAGTGGTTTTTTCTGAAGAATGGTCTTTATCAACATACACGTAGAGTAGCTTTTTAGAAGGGAAAGGCATCGATAATTAACAACGCTTGTACTAAACAATTATAGTACTTGTATTTAACAAGTATTGCTAGAGAAAAAAAACTTATGACTCGTATTTTCAGGAGGAGTTCGAGGCTATGATTGATGCAGCCCTCTACCAATCGGCCATGGAAGCTGCTCGAAAGTGAGTAAGATTTGAACTATTGAAACATTTTTTTTTAAATAAATTTATTAATTTTATGGTTGAATCGGTTGAAACATTCAGCCATAATAACAATTCTTAATCTCTAAATTTATTGCCTTCTATTTTTCAGACTCGGCACGGACTCAGACACCGATTAGGTTTAACATCACGGTCCTCCGAGGAGTGCCATATAAAGGCACAGTTGCATACCTGCAAAGTTGCAAACTGACAGACAGAATACAGAAAAGAATATTTACAAACAGAATAGAAAATTTACTGACAGAATTCATAATAGAAAATTACAGACAGAATACAGAACAGAATGTTTTGCAAGTTATTTACAATCCGAAGATGTCCATTTTTGTGATCAACAATACAAAACAAGATTAAAATATATTGCGATTTAACAATTTAAAAATGTTCTCCAAAAACGTCAAAAGAAAAGAACTGAATACATTTTTACCAGACTTCTAGTCAGTTGAAACATTAAATATAAAAATACTACCGAGTTTTATTTACATGCATCACATTTTATTCTACCAAACAATAAATGTTTCCTACCTCCATTCTGTTTAGTGTGTTCCGTCAAGCTATAAATCTAACTGTTTTGTCTTCTATTTAAGTAGCCGACCAACCGGTATAGTGGTTAAGGTGTTAGCCTCTAGATCGGATGGTTCCTGGTTCGAATCCGGGTCCAAGCATGGATGTTTGTAAACGTATGGTGTAGAGGCGGCTGGTGCACCTTAAATCTGTCGTGGCCGAAAGTCCTCACGTTGGGTTGGCGTGGAAGTTTGGAGAGTGGGGTGCCAGCTCAGGTGTTGCTTCGTCATCTGACCGTGGTTCGAAATGACGAGGTGTTGTCCTCGAATCTTTCCCTTAAGGGACTGATTCCGGACCGTCGTCAATAGCCCGTTGTGTTGCTCTAGTACGACGTTAACTAAAATTACCAATTACCAATTACCAATCTATTTAAGTAAATGTGATAAAAATTTACAGGTAAAATCTGCATTGCCAATGAGGAAGTTCAAAACAGGAAAGATTCGGTAACGCACCAAACAACGCCTTCTAGCACATAGAAGCAACAGTTACGGACACATGCTCTGACAAAAAAAATGTTTGTTTCGATGCATCCTACCACCCTTTAAAGTTTTCGAGTAGATTTCGTGGCACTTTGCATACATCACACAATATGCACTGCACTTAAAAATAAATATACATAACTATTAAATAATTGAAGAGAAGGATATGTTACTCAATATACTGACGTTTAAAAAACAAATTTCAAAAGGTTTTTAAGATTTTTTTACTTGCATTGTTGTGTGCCATACGTCGCGCCCTATCGCGATTCAAAGTAACAATCCGATATGATTTCTACTTTTGCTTGCGACCATGATACTCGAACACACTTTGTGTTTCCTTTTTTGTCATGAATTGATCGATGTTGTTAGCATCTATGCCTTCAATACATTTAACTACCTAGGTCTGTTTCAATTAATAAATGTAGTTAATCCTTCATGTGTGCTGTGGTGAAAACAATACAACACTTTTAAAAAATTATGGTGCTCAGATGGTTTAAATTTTCAAAGAATGCTGAATGGTACGGTTTTGTAAATGGCGGTGTGCTTATCTTCCGCTAGTAAGTCATTGGCCAAGGAATCCGTTCCCTTGGCGTTGACGCCATCACAGAACCAAGAGACCCATTATTCTACTTTAGTAAAAAAAAATTTTAGCAATTCGGATACACCAGATTAGATTACACCAGATGGATTTTTTATATCGACTTTCAATCAAAATAATTGTGACACGTAATATGGCAAATATTTGCTAAACATCTGAAAATTCCACTATTGTGATAGAGACAGCAGAAAGTATGCTTAAATGATTTATTAAAAATATAATTGATGCAAATAAGTCTAAGTTTTTCACAGTTTAATTTATTTATATAGAATATTACAAGGTTTAATTATACAGATGAGTTACAGAGTTTATAAATACAGAATGTTACATTTTATTTAAAAGTCAGAAAAAAAAGGTGTCTGAGCATCATTCACACAACTATTTTATCTAGAGCTTGAAAGAATACGAATATTTTAAGTTTTCTTCGCGAACTATTCTCTAGCTATTGTCCCTTTAACAAATTCATAAAGCATCTAAAAGGAATGAACAGAAACTAAATTATTCTTAGTGTAAACGAAAATGAGAGGGAAAGTTGTACAAACGTTCATCGTCATAAAAATAATGAAAGGCGGAAAATAATGGGAAAGGCAGCGTTTGAAACATTTATAAAAAATTGCCGATATGTAACATATTGCGTTAATATTTTGCTCTCTTCCATTCGTTGGAAATTATATTTAAAAAAGATGTAAATTCTGCAAGTGGCAGCAATTCTGCAACACCTAGCCGAAGTCGATTATCCTCTTCGGGTACTGTTTATGAAGTCAGAAGACTGGAATGTATAGTGCAGAGGCATGGCGATTTGCAAACTTTTTTTGGAAGTTTGGAATGTGGGGTGCCATATTAGGTGTAGACGTCTCCGTTTTACGGTGGTTCAAAATTACGTGATGTTGCTTTTCGGGATTGATCACTATTGTGGCCGTTGTGTTGCTCCAGTGCAACGTTAATCGACTACCAACCATGTCCTGAAATTGAACATTGCACCAAGCAGTTGCACCACTCCACCTGGAAATCTCTCGTTAGAGTTGAGTTATTTTTTCCTGCCTCCTTTGCCTTTGTTTTTCCCCTCATCGATAGCGAGCCCCGAAAAGAAGGAATAAATAATCGATTTGTATTCCCTCATTCTTTTTAAGCTCTTCCTTCCAAACTGATAAGGATAACAAACTAATTTTCGTAGCCCCCGTTTTTTTTTTCATTTCTCTCTCTCTCTCTCTCTCTCTCTCTTTCTTTGAAAATAAGTATGATTTGCAGTTTATTCGCAGTGCAATGGAAGAAAGAAAGGGAGGAAAAAACGCACCGAAAGGCGCGTGATTGAATTAATTGTCTTTTATCTCTTTTGTGTACACTCTGAGAAAGCAGCTCCTTTCAGAGGGAGCAAAAAAGGGCAAAATGAGAATGGGATATATATTGATGTCTGCAATGATAAACATTGAAGGGATTGGGCGGGTCGCGATCTAATGTGTTTTTATTATCCTAGCCGGCTTATTATCTCCGCTCTTGCAGAGACATTTTATTTAGAGGGGAAGAAAAGCCTCCGGATTTGAAAAGGAAACTCAAAGGCGTTCCTCGCTTAAAAAAGGGTAAAAGTAATTCGGGAAAGATAAGGATAAAGTCATGCGTTTCTGGTTGGAGTAGTAATTTAATTGTATTCTTCCCGATCCATTTCTGCATGCGTTTCTTTTCCAGTTGCTTATTGTTCACGATGGACACTGTTTTGACTGAGAAGATGCGTCTATATTAAGTCAGCTCGGGGGAATTAATAAGCAAAAATAATATCTCTTAACATTTTGACTACGCGTTGTAATTTTTCAACTTCGTCATTTTTCGTGGATGCCGTTTTAACTTAAATAAGTCGAGATATTTAGGAAGATCCTTTTTTCCCGCTAAATAAATTGGGTTCATGTAAAAGTTCGTTCCGTTTTGGGCTCTCGATGATGTCATTGCATCTCTACACCGAAATGTTCTCTACTTCACATGTGTCAAGTTCCGATGTAGTTTGAAAGAATGTAATTGATCAATTTTTAATTTACGTCGTACTAGAGCAACACGACGGACCGGCTATTGCCGGGGGTCCAAGATCAATCTCCCTAAGGGAAAGATCCGAGTACAACAACACGGCATTTTGTACCACGGTCAGATGACGAGGCAAAACCTGAGATGGCACCCCACTCTCCAAACTTCCACACCCACCCGACGTGAGGACTTTCGGCCACGACATATTTTAGGTGAGCCAGCCGCCTGTACACCATTCGCTTACATACATACACGCACTGACCCAGATTTGAACCAGGAACCCTCCAATCTAGAGGCTAACACCTCAACCACCAAACCAGTTGGTCGCTTCAGATTGATTCGGACTGATCGGGATTCCGTTGGCGTGAAGCGGCACTTAAGCATCATTTACATTTAAGCGTCCGTCAGAAGCCGTCCATCCAATGATCAACGGGGACCTACGGAATCGCAACTAGGCACTGCTCGACTCCGTTAATCCGCTGCACGTGGATGTTCTTTCGTAGGATGCGATTCTCAAACGTCCTTTATTTTGTCAGGACGTGATGTGTGGAGCAAATGGTAACTTAATATCCTCCGCAGCGACCTTCCTTCAAGTCGGGCAATTAAATCTCCGTCGGGTGCCCGGGCAAACAGGGTTATCGCAAATGGAAGGGACGCTCCGATCCCAAGACTCCCGCTCCTAATACGGTTTCGGGGCGTAATGGGCCTCCTTTGTTTCCTTTCTCGGGAAGGAACATAAATATATTCAGTATAAATGGGACGCTTCTGCTGTTGCTATTGTTTTTCAGTATCCGGGTCGATGAGGGTTTCTTGGGATGAGATCGGGGGTGCGAACAATGATTGGGTGCTTCATCACACGGAGCGGTAAAGACAGACCTGTTGGAAGAGTAACAGACTTGTAATGACAAGGTTGCGAGTTTGAATCCAACCCAAGCCCCTGTTGTGTACGAAGGGGTGCTGGTGCACGTTCAATATGTCGTTGCCCAATGTCCTGTAGTCGGCGTGATGTGGAAATGCCAGTTCAAAAGCTGATCTCGTTACCTGACTGTGGTTCAAAATGACGTGGCGTTATCCTCGGATCATTCCCTTTGGGTTAGTAATTTTAATTAACGTCGTACTAGAGCAACACAGCGGGCTTTTGACAACGGTCTAGGATTAACGGAGGGCACCATAAGGGAACGATCCGAGGACAACAGCACGTGATTTCGAACCACGGTCAAATGACGAGGCAACACCTGAGCTGGTACCTCACTCTCCAAGCTTCCACACCAACTCTAAGTGGGGACTTTCGACCACGACAGATTTAAGGTGCACCAGCCTCCTCTACGCCATACGCTTACAAAATCCATGCACTGACCCGAATTCGAACGAGGAACCTTCCGATCTAGAGGCTAACACCTTCTATGACGGAAAGAGTGGTATGACGGTAGAGGGAAGACACCTTAACCTCCAGACCTGTTGGTCGGGTCTTTCCATTTGGGTCTTTCCATTTCCCCAAAACACCACAATGGGACCAATTTTGATTATGACGAGGTATTTCGTTTATCAAGATCTGCAAATGACAGTTCAGAGAAGACACCATGGCAAGACAACCACAAGGCGGTCTGAGGAAAATAGAAAATAATTCCCATGAACCACAAATGATACAAATGGTAATGCGAATACACAAGTGGCATTATTCGTACCCTACCCTATAATAATGGACCGGTCGCCTGCGGATGTGCATAAAATCCGACAACTTGTTTGCGGGTGTTTTTCGTGGTATGGCCTGGGACCTTTGCACGTTGCTCCTGGTCAATTGAACGCCTACATGAACCTTTTGGACCATCGGGTTCTCCCTACGCTTTGGCAATTTGATGGAATGGACAAATGTTACTTCCAGGATGACAGCGCTACAAGTCATGCTGCAGCCTCTGTCAAGCAGTGGTATCGAGATATGGATGTAAAACGTCTTCCCTGGTCTACTCAGAGTCCCGACTTAAGCCTTATAGAACATAGGTGGAACGAGTGAGAGCGACGCTTAGGGACCAGGGAACGAACGTCCGAAATCAACAGCTAAGCTGCCGATATTCTTGCAGCAGGAATGGACACACATACCCACAGCTGTGTATCAGAACCTTGTCGAAAGTATGCCCAGAAGCGTTTCTAGTGTCATTGCAGCACGTGGGGGACCATCCCCCTATTAAAGCATGTATTCTTTCCCTTATACAATTACATCTTGCTGCCCGGTCCATTATTGTAGGGTGGTGTATACAAAGAAAGAGATTGCAAACAAGCACGCGATTCAATAAGAGAACATCGATGTGAATTACTCCCTCAGACCACCCTTGTTAATTTCGAACACCTGTAAAAAGTGTATTATTATTCCAGTGTGGAATTATATTACAGGCGGTTGGGATAATCTCTTTGTGAACACTGACCTCAAAAATGGAATTAAAACAACTGATGTGGTCTATTTTAAAGTTGTTTAGGTTCAGTTGGAAACCAGGCTATCAAATGTTTTCGTTTACATCTATTTAACGTAACTATGACACTATAAACGACGATGATGATGATGATAATATGACGCGACTCCTAGTCCACGCTTTGCATTAGTCCTGGTGTAGCGAAAAATGAGCGTACCGTAATCTAATCAACCAAAGGATACAATTTTATTTGCAACCGCCCTTAGCTTTCCGAAAGAATTGGACTATAAAAAAAGTTATATTATCTTTACAACATTACTCGTAAACCCGATCTATTGGTTTGATGCGTTATCTCTTTTCAATGGTGTATGAAAGGAGAAATTTTAGCGAGCACATGGGAAAATATTGTAACATTGGGTTTTGTTTCATAAATTGTGTTTAGGGTCGGGTCACCATCAGTTCTGGTAACTTTTAAGAAACGTCGTACACAACGGGATCAATCCCCTAAGGGAAAGAACCGAGGACAACACCACGTCATTTTGAACCACCGTCAAATGACGAGGCAACACCTGAGCTGGCACCCCACTCTCCAAACTTCCACACTAACCCAAGTGAGGTCTTACAGCTACGACAGATTTAAGGTGCAACAGCCACATCTATACCCTACTCTTACAAACATCCATGCACTGACCTGGATTCGATCCGGGAACCTTTAGATCTAGAGGCTAACACCTTAACCACCAGACCGGTGGGTCGACACACCACCAGTTCTGATCACATGGTAGAAAGGTAATAATTAACGTCGCACTGGAGCAACACAATGGGCTATAGGTGACGTTCCAGGATTAACCTGCAAAGGTTTTGATCACATTATCCCGTGCCCATAAAATAAGGGCGAGGTTACTCACTCCACTTTTATTTTGGGTCTACTCGCGAAGTGTAGGAGATACTTAATGTCGCACTGGAGCAACACAACGGGCTATAGGTGACTGTCCAGGATCAACTCTCGACGGGAAAGTTCCGAGAACAATATCACGTCACGCACCTGTGCTGGCACCATGTGTCGCCTCCGTTGCTGACAGTGGTTCAAAATTACGTGGTATTGTCTTTGGATCTTTCCCTTATGGGATTGCTCCCGGACCGTCGCCAATATCCCGTTGTGTTACTCTAGTACGACGCTAATTAAAATGACCTAACCGAGCTGGCACCCCACTCTCGAAACGTCCATGCCAACAAGACCACGTCAGATTGAGCGTGCACAATCCCTTCTTCAATCGCGGTGACACGCAAGCATGGGAAGGCGACGAGGTGCCTTTCTGCGTGATCCCGATGGCGGGTTGAAAAATCCTCCGGAGTTTAGAGCGAGAAAAAGGTATAAAATAAGCGCATAAAGGGAGAGACAGAAGAGGGAAAATGTATTTCATTCCTTTCTCCTGTCTTTGTCTTCTGATGACTTTTTCCCTCTTACCCGAAAAGGTAATAGAGTTTTTCGGCAGTTCAAATTACAGCGTGGGAAATCGGCCACCATCACTCAAAGGGGGTGGAGAGACTTTACCCCCACACCACCCGCGGACCGTTTTCTGTAATTTAAGCCGCGTACCCCACTCCTTCCCTCCCATACCCCGCCTGCCCCATGTTATTAATAATGAAAGGGAAGGCTTCGATGTCTTCCTTTGCAGTTCTGACTTCTTGGGAAATGAACGGGGTTTTAGCCGATGCGTGCAGGGTTCGGAGAGGTGTTCTTGTTCCTCCCTTTCTCCGTCTTCGTACGTCTCAGTTTCCGTCTCCCTCTTTCTTCTCTCTCTCCCCAGTCTGCGATTCGGTTATTTCGTCTCCATTGGGGGAGACTCTTTGAGCGTGAGTGTCCTAAACTGTGTTTGTGTGTATAACCCGATTCTAAAGCCGCGTTTGCACCGGATTTCCAAATACATTTCTCTCCCTTTTTGTGGCGAGGATGTTTCACGTTCCCCTATGCTCACCCCTTTTTCGTTCCTTTTTTCAACCGACCCGGTGTAAACGCTTTGTGGACTTTATCGGCAACCATCCGAGCCCACTCTTCTCACCAATTTGTAGAGAAGAGTGATCACTTTTCATCGAGATGTAGAGAAATGGCTCTCATTGTATCGTCAAGATCTCGCATCGGGTTGGAGAAATGGCGAGTTTGCAACTCCAATTTTGTTTTCCACCGGCAAAGATCGAAGGATTGCAACTTTTTGGGTACACTTCTGCGAGACGAAATTTGGGATGACTCCCCTACATCATCTCCTTTCTGTATTGCTTGACAATCAACGCTATCATCCGCCCTTTGGCACCCCGTGGTCTCTCACGCAGTCGTGTTCGCTGTCTGTGACATTTTGCCCTCGTCGCTTGCCTCGACCCCATATCCCACCAAACTGTCAGTGAGTGACGTATTCGATTCAAATGGCTTGATGAATGCTGATCACTCTTCTCTGCAAAGGGGTGAGAAGAGTGTTCACCCCTTGGTGTTGCCGATAAAGTCGACAAAACGTATACACCGGAGTGGGTCGAAAAGGAGTCAGCATAGGGGAAAGTAAAGCCGCGTTTACACCGGATTTGCATATACATTTCCCTCCCTTTTTGCGTCGTTTTACTTTCCCCCATGCTGACCCCTTTTCGTCCCTTTTTTCGACCGGTGTAAACACTTTGTGGACTTCATCGGCCACCCTCCGAGCGCACTCTTCTCACCCCTTGGTAGAGAAGAGTGATCACTTTTCATCAAGATGTCGAGTTCCTCTCCCATTTCACTCCAAGCATTGTTCTTCTTGTCTTTTTACTCGGGTGTAGTTGGGTCCCAGAGGGGGACAGTCCTCTCTCTAAATAGTTCTATTAATGTTATTGCCAGCTCTTTCGTTCACACCATTTGAATCGAATAGGTCACTCACTGGCAGTTTGGCGGGAGATGGGGTCGAGGCAAGCGATGAGGGCAAAATATCAGAGAGCGAACAAAAGACGGCGTGAGCGACCACGGGGGGGGGGGGGGGGCGAAGGGCAGATGAGAGCGGTTAGTGTCAAGCAAACGTCTCGGAGAAATCTCCCTCAAAAGTTGCGACCCTTTGATTTTCACCGACTTCTGGTGGAAAACAAATTTGGCTCTGCAAACTCTCCAAGTCGGACTCGAGATCTTGACGATAAAATCAATACCGTTTCACGGTATAGCTTCGATGTTTGGAGGGAGGGTAGTTGGGTGTAAACGTGGTTGTGGGCATGGACCGTTTTGCTTGTTATCTTCCCTTTTGGGACATAAATACAGGCATTGTATAGTGTGACAACTGTTGAAGAAAACGATATAATGCGTACCTTTTGTTCTGACGTTAATCCTAGCGCCTTACCGTCTGTAAGTTACATTCCGATGAAGACTGGTGAATGGACAATCACCATGAGAGAGAAGCATAAAATGCTGCCTAATTTACAAGAGTGTCCGCAAATAAAGGTCACGTGGCATAAAATGGTGGCTAATCTACTAGAGCGTAGTCGCAAATAAAGATGACGAGATTTTCAAGTTTTGGGATGACATCATCTTTAGAACAGAGACGAGACGGGGAAGCCATTGTGCGAAGTGGAGGAAGAAGAGCTCTCGTTTGATAAGCTATACGGTGAAGTTACACACCGGTGGAAAAAAAACAGTAGAGAAAAGCTTGTTGTTTCTATATGAACATTCGTTCATTGAATGTTCAATGTACATTTTGTCTATAAAGTCTTCTTATTGTAAATCGAGACCTTTCAAGTTGAAATAAAAACTTGTAAAGGTATCCAGCTGAGTCTTGATTACAATGGTGCAAAAATGCCACAAAGGAAACATTTGAGCTGACACTCCACGCAACAAACATCCACAACAGTCCTACTAAAGGACATTAGAGGCCATGACAGATTTTACCGGCACCAGTCTACACGTACACGAAGATCTTTGGTTGGATAGAGGTTTGAACTCCCGCTGCCCCACAATGAGCCGAAAATCGGCCGAATGCCCGTTGTTAATTTAACATTCGAATGTACGCTTTCCCACAAGGCACTGTATACGAAACCTAGGCCTTGTATAAAGACAGAAATATTTAGGCAAAGTAAGGATAAACGAGTCATTAAATAGCTTTTGGCCAAACTGCGCCAAACACAAGACATTTACAAGAAAGGACGAAAAGCAAAGAAGTAGGCGAGGTTGAAAAGAGTAGAAGAAATGCGTTATTTACACTACCCTACAATAATGGACCGGACGCCAGTTGATTTGCATAAAATCCGACTACTTGATTGGGGGTGTATTTCGTGGTATGGCCTGGGATCTTTGCATGTTGTTCTTGGTCAATTGCATGCCGACGCCTACATGAACATTTTGGATCATCAGGTTTTTACTGCGATCTGGCAAATTTATGGAATGGACAAATGTTACTTCCAGGACGACAACGCTCCGTGTCATGTTGCAGCCTCTGTCGAGTAAGGGTATTGAGATATGGATGTAAAACGTCTTCCCTGGACTGCTCAGAGTTCCGACATAAACCCCATAGAACATGTGTGGGAAGCTTTAGAGCGACGCTTACGGACCAGGGAATCACGTCCGAAATCTACAGTCGAGCTGGCGGCATTCTTGCAGCAGGAATGGACACATATACCCACAGCTTGTGTATCAAAATCTTGTTGAAAGCATGCCCGAAAGAGTTGCTAGTGTAATTACAGAATTTGGGGACCATTTCCCTATTAAAGCACGTATTCTTTCCCTTATACCATCATTTCTTGCCGTCCGATACATTATTGTCCTTATAGAACGCCGAAATCGGCCGAAGGTTTCTTAGGCACAATGCCTAGGTAATATATAGATTACTTAAGACGTTGGCTGTAGTATTTTTGCCTTTATTAATAGTATTGCCCTTTTATCACTGCACGGAATGCCTAGAAAATGCGAGAAATACTAAGCGTTTCATTTCTTCTAACCGAATTCCTTATAAAGATATTGGTCAAGAAGACCAAATTGGATGAAAAGTTCTGCAAGTCTCCGGTTAGAAGGTGCGATTCTGCGTATGAACACTTCAGTGGGTTAAAATTCATTTGTAGCACATTGAGGAATTTTTTCAATTTTCTTTTTAATTTACTGTGGTTGAAGTTATGAGTGGTAATATTTTCAATACCGTTTGGAAATTTCTATTAGAAACATAAAAACTGCAAACTAAAAAGTACCGAGTTAGTTATTTTTTAAATGTATCATCACTTAAATGACATTCAAACAGCCGAAGTTTACAGACACTTGAGGGTGTAACTGACCCTAATATTTGAGCAACAAAACCCTCCTGTTGGTTGTCTCGACGAGGAATCTCGTCAGTAGCTAAACTGACCAGATCTGGATGGACGAGATATTTCGTCATGCGGAATTCTGTCGGCAGTCTTGATGACGATATAACTCGTCATCAAGACTGTAAATTTGTAAAATGAGTTATAACCAGATGAACGACATATCTCGTCCAAACTAGGGATGCGACATCGACAGCAAAACATCGATGTTCAAATTTAAAATATCGATGTTCATAATACATCGCTCCCAAAACATCGATGTTTTTAAACATCGATCTTTTTAAAATTAAGTGTATTTAAACTTTCTCCCCCATTTTTTAAAACTGGTTTAGCAACTAGTGATGATACATCGACAGCTAAACATCGATGTTTTGAAACTTTGATGTTCAAAATTAAAACATCGATGTTGATAATACATCGCCCCAAAACCATCGTTGTTTTTAATATTCAGGGTATTTAAACTTTTCCCCCCATTTCTTAAAACTTGTTTAGCAACTAGTGATGCTACATCGACAGCAAAACATAGAGGTTCAAAATTAAAACATCGATGTTGATAATACATCGCCCCCAAAACTATCGATGCTTTTAAAATTCAGTGAATTTAAACTTTTTCCCCCCATTTCTAAAAATTTGTTTAGCAACTATTGATGCGACATCGGCACCAATACATCGATATTTTTCATAAAACATCAATGTTTTGAAAACATTGACATCGATGTCTCATCCCTACTTTTCAGACCCTTCACCCTTGGTCACTTTGGTCTAAAAGTACGTAAAATTTTTATAACGGTACTTTTTTCATTTAAAAATAAAACAACGACAAGTATAAACATCGATGTTACAAAAACATCGAACCCAATACATCGATGTTAAATGCATCGAAGTTTTTTTTAAAACATCGACATCGATGTCGCATCCCTAGTCGAAACTACCTGAATGTTTAATTCTTTGAGGGGTTAAGAGGTGTCCCACACAAATAGGACATCTAGATATATAAGGTTGCTAAAATATAGGGTTATCTAGAAAGTTTTTTAAGATAAATACCATCGAAGAAGTATAAAAACATAAGAAACGTTCATTGAATCACATAAGCCCCATTTTGTTAAGTGAATTTTTGCCATCTTTCTGGTAGCTGAAAAAATTCCTTTAAAAAAAAGTGATTAGGCTTATTTGTAAAGAAATTATTGAGGTGCTGTTTGACAGTCTCTGCTGTGTTAAAGTATGGGGTATTCATACATCGTAGCGGCTTACATACCAAATCTTCAGATGATCATTAACTGTAATTTTTGGAATGTTTAGTCTGTGTGATAGTTCCTGAACTGTGTAACGTGGATTTTCATCGATAGCATCTTATAATAATAGATCCTCGTTTTCAGAACATGACAGTCCAGAGCGGGCATCATCTTCGGGGCTGAAATTTAATTAACAATCAATTTAACAAACCACCCTCGAACTGTGGCCCCAGAAACAGCACTATGTTCATATACAGCACACATTCTACGAGCAACATTTTTTCCTTTCTTAAAATAAAAGAGCACAATATGACGCAAAAAAGAACTTTCTGGTCCTCCATTCTTAGCACTGCAGTAAAACAAAAATAATACCACAACACGTGCTATAATTATGCAGTGTCAGCAGAAAAGACCGAATTGAAACATCTGCTTCAATCAAGGTCACTCCTTATCAGCGGTGGCGAAATAATCCCAACAAAGCTAGCTTCGATTTGAAAACGCGCAGAACTTTCCCCGGATGACCCAATATATAAATATTCCCATATTTTTGATGTTCTAATGTCCTGTTCTAAGCGAGCGGTGTGATAGAAGAAAGCCCAGACTATAGTAATGAAACCACTCTTAAAAATACGGAATTTTTGTTGCGTACAAAATACATTCAGAACAGGCGGTTTTTAAACATAAGGTTTTTTAACCGCAGTGGCCTCAAAAAGGAAAGAGCACTAATATTAAGTTTTCCGTCTCCCCCTCATACTGTCGCATTTTAAACTGCGGGGTACCCAATCAAGCAAATTCGGAAAGGATTTTGATGGACTAGGCAATGAAAAAACCGTTCCTATAATAACGAAACGTTTTCATCTTTTCAGAAAGGAATCGGAACTCTATTACACACACCCTTTCCAAGCTCATCATCCCCTGTTCAAATTCCCATCGCCGTTTGGTCCCTTTGTGCGTGACTCCACCCACCTGCGTGACGTATGGGCGCTGTCGTCCAATCGCGACAGGGCCTGCCAAGTGACGTGGTGGCGTAGGAATGAGTGAGTAGAGGAAATGACGTACTCCATCAACAGGAAGTGACGCCTGCGATGCGAGATCAATCCAGTTAAAAGTGGCTGGGGTGGGCATGAAAAATATCACCCCATCAATGTTTTGGGGGGTAAGAAACAAGATACGGTGATGGCTTACGATCTCTTTCTTTGCTTGGTATCGAATGGATTCAGACTCTGAAATAAATCTTGCTGTTTCAAGTTAAGAAAATACCGTGAAAGGAAACTGCTTAAAACCGCAAGTATGAAAGAAGAAGTGTATCAATATACCTATCTTTCAAGTGACAATGTTAGACAACAGACCTTTCCTGAACTTGAATAACCAAATTAAATCCTTCTCCCATCCGAATGAGTTAATCCTCCTACAGATAGTTTTTGTGACACAGTAACAAAAATGAACTGTAGAAGATGACTTATAAATATACCTTTGAGCAACACAATTAAGTTTGAAATTCGTTAACATCAAGTCTCAAAAATGAACATAATCCCAATAGCATCATAAATTTTTAAAATGTATCTTTATAAACACATAAATAAGTGCATTTTTTATAAAATACAAATTTTTAAATAGATAACTTTTACACTTTTTAAACTTTTTCCTACTTTTAAGAACGTAACAAAATATAACATTTCAAACTATCTATATTAATGATAAAAAAAACAATACAAAATATGTCCAATAAAAATCCCAGTACTTCACATACAGAATTAATATATCATTATTAAAAGTACACTATCCAGAATATCAGCATTAGAAATAGCTACATCATCACAAATTAGGAACAAACCAAGTGCAGAAAATTATATGTATGAATTATGCAAATTACCAAATACAGCAACCCCTTATGTATCATCCCTCGATCTATCGCAACCATTGACTCTATCGTCATTGACTTTACTTCTCCGCTGAAGAATTTTATTTTTCCAACAGAAACCTCAATTTGTTTCTTTGGAATTGGATCAATTAGTTCTCAAAACTATTCTTCCCAATTGTATATTTCCCTTCGTATTGTTTTAAATGGCTTTAATTTCGTTTTTCTGCTCAACACTCCAAGAAATTTCAACGAGATATTTCGTCCATCAAATTCCGACAGTTTATGTCACGATTAGAAAAATAGGTCGCATGCTGATGAACGAGATATATCGTTGAAATCACTTCAAGTGTTAAAATTTATCAGGATGGGAAGATCTTCATAGATACGTCAAGATGTACGAACTGCGGTCAGTGGGAAAAAACTACAAGTTTATAGTTTGTGTTATTATATATACGTGTCTTATAATTAATTAGCAATCATACGAGTTGAGAGAGGAAACCGGGAGTATTTCGTTTTGACAGGTCTGGAGGTTGGTTTCGAGCTTTATATGCCGCTACTATATGGTTAAATTGTGCCAGGCAACACATTGACGGAGGAAGAAAAGATGGAAAGTCTAGGGTAAAAATGTAAGAAGGGGTTTGGGGTGTGATACCCATCCCTAGGGGTTGTGATGCCCATACACCTAATAAGTAACCCCTCAGGATGACGGGTCTAAAAGATATGACCACGTTTTTGGTCCTCTATCTCAATTCCATAAATAACACAGTGGTAATTGGTAATTATTAGTTAACGTCATACTAGGCAACACAGCGGGCTATTGAAGACGGTCCGTGATCAATCCCTTAAGGGAAAGATCCGAGGACAGCACCTCATAATTTTGAACCACGGTCAGATGACGAAGCAACATTTGAAATGGCACCCCACCAAACTTATACACCAACCCAACGTGAGGACCCTCGGCCACGACATATTCAAGGTGCATCAGCCGCCTCTACACCATACGCCCATAAACATCCATGCCCGGACCCGGGCTCGAACCAGGAACCTTCAGATCTAGAGGCTAACACCTTAACCACCAGACCGGTTGGTCGTCCTAGCATAGTGGAATCGCATTCATTGGAGAAAAGGCTCAATCCTCCGACTCACAAGGGCCAATCCAACGGTCTGATGCTTAATGTGTTACCCTCTAGATCGGAAGCTTCCTGGTTCGAATCCGAGTCAGTGCATGGATGTTTGTAAGCGTAGGGGTAGCGCTGGTGCACCTTAAATCTATCGTGGCCGAAAGTCCTTATGTTGAGTTGGTGTGGAAGTGTGTAGAGTGGGGTGCCAGCTCATGTGTTGCCTCGTCATCTGACCGTGGTTAAAAATGACGTGGCGTTGTTCTCGGATCTTTCCCTTAGGAATTGGGATAACTATCGTCAATATCCCGTTGTGGTGCTCTAGCATGACGTTGATTAAAATTACCGTACCTTACTCTACCCGACTCTCAAGGGTCTTCAGATAATTTCTACACGTACTGCTGGTATCATACTCTCCAGATCCTTATATCATGTATTACAAAGCAGTCAATAATTCACTACTGAATCTAGTTTTTTCAGTGATAATCGAAGTACCGCTTACATCAACGCAGACAACCAATTGCAAACAAATGCACTTAGGTCCGTCTTGTAATGGTAACAGCTATATATATATATATATATATATATATATATATATATATCTTATAATCTCATTAAGAAACACAACAATTATTTGTAGGCAATAAAAAACGGTTCGTATCTCTAAATGGACAACAGAACGACTGCACACTCTCTTCCAAACACTAATAATGCTCTCGTTTTCAAAGGAAACAGATGCTCTCACTTTCAAACGATGCACATGCACATAAGAAAGCTTCGTGTAAAGAGCTGATAAGCAGTTCCTGGTTCTGCTTGGGAACGAGAGAATAAAAACACCGTTCTTCTACAATGGTAATTAATTAATATTGCACTGAAGCAACATGACGGTCTAATGTAGTCGGCCCTAGAACAATCACCAGGGGAAAGATCCGAGGACAACTTCTCATTGTGAACCACAGTCAGATGACGAGGCCAACACTTTAGCTGGAACTCCTCTTACAACACCTCCACACCACCATGAAGACATTTGATGCCACGACAGATTTAATGTGCTCCAATTCCCGCGTAAACGACGGTCTTTGGTTGGACCTAATTTCTTTCGAACTCCTAACCCTCCTATTGCTAATCCGTTGTCTTGTCAACTGAGCCACCGCCGTTCTTGTACCTCCCTCTGAAAACAGTCAAACGATCATTAAACGGTTCGTTTAGTATTGGTAGATAGGCATATTAATAAACAGGAGATACACAACGTGCTACTGGTGACGGTCTGTGATCAATTCCTAAATGGAAAGATCCGAGGATAATACCACTTCCTTTTCAAACACGGTCCGTTGACGAGGACAGCACCTGAGCTGGCATCCCACCTCTACACACTTCCACACCACGCAAACGAGGACATTTGAGGCCAGGACAGATTGAAAGCCAACCATTCCCCTTTGTACAAGACGGTCTTTGGTTAGATCCAATAGGATTGGAATTGAAAACGTGGAGAGAAGACCCCTTCCACTTCCTGCACGTGCGCGCACCTGTTCTTCAATATGAAGATGCCCCCTCCCTTATTTTATTTCGCAAAAAGGAAATTATCCCGGAACGAGGCTCCTAATTTAAGAAATGAGCTCCTGAAAATAGCGTCCCGGAGAGATATCGGGAGACGCAACATTGTTTTCGTGCCCTGTAATTACCTCTCCCGAAAAATAAATGTCCGTCTGTCTGTCTCGGTTTCTTTCCTCCCAGCTCCGGGTTTTTCTTTATTATTTGGGTAATGATGGAAGTCCCCACTCGCTGCCTTCGTTCTTTTTTTTCCTTCTCCCCCCCCCCCTGAAGGTTCGAGATACCCTTTGTTTTTAAATTTCGAGACAGTGGGGAGGAGTGGAGGTCAGGATGGAAGCTTCTAAACAATCGCTTGCTGCTTGTGTTCTAGAAGACCATGAGCACCTTCTACTGCGGCGCATCTTTTTAACCACCTGCTCAAGATGAAGTAGAGAAGTAGGTAGGTATTTTAATTAAAGTTGCACTGGAGCAACACAACGGGCTATCGGTGATGGTCCGGGAACAATCCACAAGGGGAAAGATCCCAGGAAATCATTTCGTCAGATGACGAGTCAACACCTGCACTGGGCCCCATTCTCCAAGCTTCCACAACGCTCTAACGTGAGGAAATCGGAGGTGACGACAAATTGAACTTTAACCATCACCCGTGTACATGAGTCTTTGGTTATAGCGAGTTTCGAGCTCCCGACTCTCCTATTCCTCATCCGTTGCTCTATAAAGCCCGGTGCACACATCCGGTTTTTCAACGTGCGTCGCCACTGCGGCACCGAAGTCCAGCTTTGCACACATAACCGTGAAATGACGCACGAACTCATTTCGCGCCATTTGCGATAGATACTCTATCGAAGAAAACGTGTTTATTTTGCTTACTTGGTGTAAAAAAAGCATATTTTGAAAAAAAATAGACGTTACTGGATAGAACAATTTATTAATTATTATTTATGTTCTATTTGTTTATTAAAACAAGGTACTTAAGAACGGAGATTCATGTGCGGCGACAGTGCGGCGCCGTGGGGAACTGCGGTACAAATTGCACGCAAGTTGGACGTGCGTCGCTCCAGCGGCGCTGGAGGCATGTGTGCACCGGGCCTTAACTGTACCATCGTGGAAAATATTCAAACGATATTGAAACGCTGTTCGATTCGAAGTGGTAGGTATGTATTTTATTTAATGTCGCACTGGAGCAAGACAACGGGCCCTTTGTGTTGCTCCAGTATTTATTATTGTGTCTATGCCCGTTTTCGGCGTTCGACAGTATTACAGTGCAAAAGTGAAGTGTCATCAACTTCACTGGCGTAAAATTTGGATGTTGTTTGAAAGAAGGAATTTCATCGAGTACTCGGGGTTTGTTAGTTAAATTGTGTCAAGCATTCAAAATATATGAGCAAGTAAGGAACGCTTTCGACCTGTGATGCTTTCTTATTTTCGAAAAGGCGAAAATGCTTCGTAGACTCAAAAGACACGTGTTACGTAGGATGAGTTCCACCTGGATCCGTTATTTGACCATAAACCTCAGAACTTCTAAGAACACGGGACGAGGAAGCTACTGGAGAGATGGAGGATGGTCATCGAACAAAACGAAGCATACTCTACTGATTCAATGTCACTTTTAGTAAATAAACCATTTTTGTTTCCAATTTTTGTCAAAAAACGGGACGAATTTTTGTATCAACACAGTGACTAGAGCGCTAATCTGTAAAAGTGTTTTCTTTACAACGACACGTTAGCCACCGGAAAAACTAAAATCATTCTAGGTAAAAGTATTTGTTACGTCAATACGATAATTTTGTGGTTACCAAATGTCTGCTAATATTTAGAGATCCAAAATTTGATAGTTCATGGCAAGAAGCTACTTCATTCTTATGAGGGATTTTGTAATTTTGAAGAGTCTCCAAGAAAAATGTTCATGTATCGGAAAGCGATCAAACCTTTAACTGTAAGTGTATGGATATCTTTATGAATTCAAGTCATAATGTTCCTCGCAGAATTGACATCCTAATAAGTTGAAAACTGAATAATTGCTTTACATTTCAATCCGATTGCTTCGAAACTGTGAGGTAAGTAGCTGATAACCACGCATTGTAGCAACGCAGCGGACTATTGGAGACTACCCGAAATCAATCCCCGAGGAAAAGATCCGAGGACAACGCCACGTCATTTGAACGACGACCAAAGGACGAGGTCAACACATAAGCTGGGGCCCCAATCACCACATTTACTTTCCACGAAAACGTGAAACTTCCACATCAGATTTAACGTGCATCAGCCACTGTGTACACGACGGATCTTTGGTACTATCATAAAAAAGTTTTAAGAGGTACGGATATACACACGTATCCTCGTGAGGCCAAGTGCCTGCCATAGAAAACAAGCGTGAAACATTCATCGCCTTGATTGGCCAATCGCAATTCCCTTCGATGGTGACCCGGACAAAAGCGAAGCGAATTTCAGGCAAGGTGGAATTTCAAACGCCGCGCGTTACCTGGGACGTTTTAATTAACAATCATGGCGTTCTGAATTAAATTAGACTCGCGAGTTGGAGCGATATTTACCTTTCCGTAAAAGCCAATTACGGATCTCTCAGAGCGGACGGACCAAAAAATGGTATTACTAAACAAAAGCGCCCGCGGCGAAGAGATAAGGTCCACTAATTACTTTAATTTTTTAACAGCAATTCTCCAAATTAATCTTTGCCAGAATGAACTGCAAGTTTGGATTCCGCCTCGTTTATTATTGACAGTTATTCGAGGGATTCAATTTATCATTCTTTAAATTCTCTGTTCTGATCACCGCCTTTCTAGGATAGCCTTTCTTAATAAAAACTCCTCTTGTGTGTATTAAAAATTCACTGCCGATTACTTTATGGTTTTTTTTTTCTTCTCCCGTTTTTGAAAAGTCTTCGGTTTTTGCCAAGCGAAGCAGAGTAACTAATTATTTATTGGAAGCGCGGGAAAGATTTGGTTTTTTTTTTCATTACCATTCATCCGTTATATTTCGCGTTTTAATAATAATAAAAAATACTTGTTTCTTAAGTGTGTCTAATTTCCCCGTGTTTGAACGACGGAGAGCATGAATTGTGTGGTTACGCGCATAAATATAAATTAAAATTTAAAGAAACATCGTATTTAAAACCGAAGCGGGTTTTTCCTCATTTCTTTTCAGCGTAAGATATTTTTTTTCTCTTGCATATCCAAACCAGAGGAATGGCACGAGATGAGTTGAGTTGTAACGAGATATTCTGCTTCTCAGAAAAATAATTAAGTTTGTATTGGGGGCGTTGTGTGGGGGAGTTGAACTGTTAGAAGTATTTTAAATTAGATTCGATGGCTATTTCCTGTTCCCTCGTACTTCGCTGCGGTAAGATCGGGAAGTATACATTCGATGTTTACTTGAGGAATCGAAATTAATAATGATGAAATTAATTAGATTTCTTTCTTGAGGGTTTGGAAAGATTCAAGTTTAATCCAAACTCGGGAATACTTTTGTAATTTTTATATTTCTTATATTCATATAAATCTGTCATGGTAGCAAAAATCTCTATGGAGATCTCGGTTGGATTAGTAACGGATTAGCAACTGGAGGGTTGCGAGTTTTAATCCAACCAAAGACATGCGTGTATAAAGGAGGATCTTTACGTTAAATCTTTCATGACCCCCATATGTCCTCACGATGGCGTGGCAGTTTGTAGAGTTGGTTGCCAGCTCAGGTATTACCTTGTCCTCTGACCATGGTTCAAAATGACGTGTTGCCCACTGACCTTTCTCTTCGGGTTGATCCCTGACCGCCACCGCCAATAGCTCTTTGTATAGCTCCAGTGCGCCGTTATAAACTCATACCTACCTCGGTGAAGTAGTCAATACATTTGTAAGGTTCAGATGGCGATCTAACAAGATGACGTCACGCCGTCAGGGTCATCGACCTTGAAGTTGGAGCGGAACGTTTTCTCCCAGAAGAGCAAAGTGGAGTGAAAAGGAATGCGGGGGAGCATAGAATTGGTCGTTAGCGATTGTTCGCTGACTTTACTCTTGAGTGATATGCTATCGTTTAACTGAAGGCATGTATATAATTTGTAAGTATCTTTTTTTAATCCTAAAATAAAAGGTTTAAACCTAAAATTAAGTAGTTCTTTTAATTAAGATGGAAGGACTACAATACATACATTGGATATGTGAACAGTAGCAATAGAACAAAATCAAGAGGGGTATAAAAGTATTTTTTTATGTGGGATTTAGAGGTTTAGGTGAATATTAGAAAGAGTGGCTCAAATGTAAGTGGATCCTTTAGAAATATAATAACTCTTTTATGCCTTAAAAGTTCATATTCAATATCACACCACCCCCTTTTCTCTCTATCTGGTGTGTGTGTGGTTCGTTTAATCTACTGGATTCGACTTCAAGGATGTATTTATATTTATTTATAAATTATTTCATGGTTATCTAGGGTACGATTACAGAACAATCTAAAAGAGCAGCAGAGAACCCCTCATCCGTCCGTTATCTCCGATGGTCGAATCCCCTCTTCCCCTCTGTTCTCTTTTCTCCTCCTGGCCCGGATGACCTTTCAAGGACACCCTTGTCCCTTGAAGATGTTCTTCCCAGGGTTGGTAGGAGAACCCCAAATCCTCACACCTCTCCACCGGTTTAAAATTTTCAGACCCCTCGGTCTTACAATTAAAAACTACCATTCAAGGGTAACAGGTGCGATTCTAATCGCCGTCGTTACCAACGAGCCAAATCGGAGTCTGCGTGAGATTGTTTGTGTCCCCCTAGTTGGTAAACATGCCTCAACAATACTCTCACGTATGAGTTTACCAAACTAGGATCAGATAAAATTGACACCAACCAATTTAACAATTAGAACTAGGGGAAGGGAATATGTACAAGAATCTACTATCAATACGTAACCACTCTTACCAAATTATTTATTATCACCTTAAAAAAAATTAATGCAATACCCAATAAAAACCATAGGTAAGAGTAAAAATACTGCACGTCACAACAATAATTTTAAAAGAATAATTACTGCACCTCACAACACTAACTTAATCAGAATAACTACTATTTATCACAATTTAAAAAAATCTCAACTTCCCGACACTACAATTTCATTAGTGTGTGGTAAGCATTTAAATATTGATTTCATAAAGTATAAATATTTCCAGTCTCCTACTAGATCGTCATTTACAGCAATCTCACTTGTATGTACTATGCTTATATAGGACCTAAAACTTAAAACACAGGAACTTAAACAAATTGAGAAAAATTCATTACATACAACATAATCATCATCTCAAATAGTCATTTATCGAGTTATCGTTGGTTCTCCAGGCCCCTAAGGACCACCTTTTATAAACCAATAAATTTTCATATTATCAGCCAAAATTGGTAAATGAACTTTTGGCGTACTAATGTCTTTTTTTTAATTACTCTATTTCAGGTCAGGAAGTCGAAATTCGACACTGCACGTCTTTCGTTTTTCAGAATTGTTCAGTTTTTAATCGGAATTTCGTTTCTGTCTGAATGTATTAGTGTTTTGCATTTGCAATATATTATTCAATAATTAAATGTATGTATTTGCATCCGAAGTAAATTGCAGAAACTATAAAAAAGTTAAAACGAAGTAAAAAGGTTTTTCTGTACAACTTAAATTATTGCATTTTTCTATACAAGAAAAGTGATTATTTTAATTCACTTATCAATCAACATTTAACCATTTCAACCCGAGATAGTTATTAGGCTAGTTCAATAAAATTCGGCCGAGGTCCAAACCATACCAACCTAGAGGACATTGGACACATTTTGCATGTATCCCGTAAACCTACCTCCTAAACCCTCGGGCTCACTCACCCGTTGTTTCTCATCATGTTTCATCACATCATGCAAGTCAGGAATCAGAGGTAATTTGGTAAATTTTAAATTAACGTCGTACTAGAGCAACACAACGGGCTATTGACGACTTCCCGGGATCAGTCACTTAAGGGAAAGATCTGATGATAACACCTCGTCATTGTGAAACAGTCAGATGACAAAGCAACACCTGAGCTGGCACCCCACTCTCCAAACTTCCACACCTACCCAATGTCAAGATTTTCGGCCACGACAGATTTAAGGTGCACCCGCCTCTTCTACACCACACGCTTACAAGTATACAGGAACCTTCCGATCTAGAGGCTAACACCTTAACCACTATACCCCGGTTTTCAAGGAATCAAAGGAAAATTGTGTAGAGGAAAGTGAAAATCAAGATACTATCTCGCGTTCACGTCGGTCTCCGGTTGGATTCGAACTCACGACCCTCCGGTTGTTCATGCGTTGCTCTTTCAATATTCTGCTGTGGTTCCGTGCAAAGGAGAAAAGAAGTGTTAGGTAGAGCGAGTTTCGGACGATGCGTGTCTGTAAGAGTCCGGTCTCTCTGGGAGATCGATGCCGGCTGTGACTACACCAGGGCATGTCCTACCTCCGTGGAATTCATCCAGGTAACCAGATGCCGTAACTTCCACCGCCACTTATGAAAAGAAAAAAACCAATAGCTCGATACGAAGGATCCCGAATGTTTAAAAAATGCTTTATTTCTTCTTCCAAAAGAGTCCGAAAAGACGATTCTCCTCAACCTTCCCCTCACCCATAAGTTATTTCCTCCATCCTCCCAGGGATATCGATGCCAGATAAATAAAAAAAAAGGATAAACAAACAGGAAAAGCGGGAGAAGGGAAGGAAGGAAAAAGCAAACAAACGATACAGATATCGGGAGAGGGGGGGGGAGATAAAAATCCAAGCTAGTGTGAATATGAGATCATATTATTTACCACCAGACCAGAAAAATCACTCTGCAGAGCCCAAACACAAAGGGAAAAGAAGAATCGCTCCAGAAAGAACGTCCCATAGATGGAAGAAAAGGAAATCTAAAGATCATTTATTCAAAAAAAAAGACATCCCCCCCCCTTCCTTTGAAGTAAAAAATGCGACCCCCCCCCCCGTCGACAAAAGATGCCGCCATCTTTCTACAAATAAAAGAAGATGTGGCTATAAATAAATAAGAGAGAATAAACTGAAGTGAAGAGGAGAGATATGCATCTGGGTTTTTATATTTTTGCTGAGTTGTTCTCCTCCCCCTTATCCGTCGTTTGTGGGACGGATGGGGGGAGGGAGTTCGAATTCTGGGAGACTCGCGTGCGTGGAATGAGAGCCGAGGGTCGATCCGCCAGTGTGTTCTTTGGAACAGAAAAGATTGTCTCTAACTGCTTATGACCGTGATCTTTGGGGTGGCTACCTAGCGTGATGCCACTGGGGAAAGTATATACGGACTTTGCAGGCCCCGCCTATCCATGGTAGGTAAATCTGATTGCGTGCTTCTAGAAAGATAAAGTCTTAAGCTTTCCTAGGCCTCCTACGCTAAAAAACGGAGTTTTTTAAAGAACCTTTAGAGCTATAGACCTATCTTTCCGACGAAGATTGATTGATAAAAAAGGTCTCGAATCCTACAGAGTAACTTTACGACAGAATAAAACAATGAACGTTTCATCCATATAAGAAAATGTGCCGCGAATAGACCAGTTAGAAGAGTAAAGGATTAGAAACCAGAGGGTTGCGAAATCCAATCCAGCAAAACACCGTCGTTTGCAAAAGGAGCTGGTGCATGTTAAATCTGTCGTGACCTCGAATTTCCTCACGTTGGAGTGTGTGGAACATTGTAGAGTGAGACACCCGTCAGTAGTGACTGGACATCAAGGTGTGATGGTATAAAGGAAAGAATACATGCTTTAATAGGAGGACGGTCCCCCACGTGCTGCAATGACAAGCAACCCTTCTGGGCATGCTTTCAACAAGATTTGGATACACAGCTATGGGTATCTGTGTCCATTCTTGCTGCAAGAATGTCATCATCTCAGCTGTGGATTTCGTACGTGGTTCCCTGGTCCCTTAACGTCGCTCTAACGCGTCCTACATATGTTCTACGGAGTTTAGATAGGGACTCTGAGCAGGCCACGGAAGACGTTTTACATCCATATCTCGATACCACTGCTTGACAGAGGCTGCATCATGACACGGTGCGTTGTCGTCCAGGAAGTAGCATTCGTTCATTCCATAAAATTGCAGGAGCGTAGGAAAAACCCGATTGTCTAAAATGTTCATGTAGGCGTTCCATTGATCAGGAACAACGTGCAAAGGTCTCGGGCCATCCCACGAAAAACAAGTAGTCGGATTTTATGCAAATCCGCTGGCGTCCGGTCCATTATTGTAGGGTAGTGTGTATGTTGACAAAAAGGCCTCCGATCCTTAAGCGAGCAGAAACGGCTTCTCGTCTTGCAGCTAAAAATCAGTTCCATCATGCGAAATTGGTTTGTAATTTTTGGTAATTTTTTAATTAACGTCGTACTAGAGCAACACAACGGGCTATTGACGACGACGGTCCGGTATCAATCCTCTAAAGAAAAGATCCGAGGACAACACCACGTCATTTTGAACCACGGTCAGCACCTGAGCTGGCATCTCACACTCCACACTTCGACATCAACCCTACGTAAGGACTCTCGGCCACGACAGATTTAAGGTGCAGCAGCCGCCTCTACACCCTAGGCTTACAAACACCCATGCACTGACCCGGATTCGAAATTGATTTGAAAATATGTGGTAGTTAGGTACTTTTAATCTACGTCACACTGGAGCAACACAACGGGCTTTTGGCGATGGTTCGGGATCCATCCTAGGGGAAAGATCCGAGAACAACACCACGTGTCATGTTGAACTATGTCAGATGACGAGGTCACTTCTGAGCTGGGGCACCCCACCTCTACATGTGAGGTCATGTGAGACCACGACGGATTTAAATTTCACCAGCACTCTTTGTACACGACGGTTGTATTCGAACTCGCGACCCTCCGGATGCTAATCCGTTGCTCTATGCAACTTGTTATTTGTTTCCTGGGATCGAAACCAGAATAGAGCTCTCGACCTGTTGAACCGAGAGCGCACTCGGATGTCGACATTGCGGCAGAAACGCAACTCCAGAAAATTGCCGCCATCCCAGAATGCAGCATGACGTCACGGTGTGGAGTTGATGAATATCGGAATCTGTGCACCGGAATTCCTTTTAATGAACAGGAATTCGAGATTGCATCGATTCCCGCCGAATTGCCAACAACCTTAATTACAAATTCCTCCACCCCTTCCAAAAATGCCTCCTCTTGTTTTGAGCTCTCTTTTTTGCTCACAGCGAGATTGGCTAACGATTTATCGGCTGCTTAAAACTGTCTCATCTGGCAACAGCTTAATTGGCTCGCTATTAAACTTCTACTCCTATAATTAGAGTAACTCAATAAAGTTTGTTCTTTGTTTGCGAGAAAAGAGATATCTCGCTTCTCTATTACTTTAATTGCTCCCCGTGTGCTTTCTTTTATTTTTTCTTCCTTCCTCTCTTTTTTTTATACCTCTTCTCTTTTTGGAAGTAACTATCGAGCGTATTTATTTGTGAATGAAGCAGTTTTCGAAACTCACATTAATAGTTAGGGATTGGTTTTTTTTTCATACCACGATTGTGTGGCGGTTATGGTTGCATTAGCTCCTAAACAGAACCGCATAATTAGGGCCTCTTTTTCATCAGGCTGTATCGAGGTAGGTATTTAATTAACGTCAAACTGGAGCAACACGACGGGTTATCGGCTAAGGGGCGCATTTGTATGTAATGGTCAGATGACGTGTAATTGGTTATTAACATCGTAAGTGGTAATTGATAATCACCGTCGTACTAGAGCAAGTCAACGGGTTATTGACGACGGTCCGGGATCACTCCTTTAAAGGAAAGATCCGAGGACAACACGGTCCACTTTGAACCACCTTTCAGATGAAGAGGCAACACCTGACCCGGCAAACCCACTCTTCAAACTTCCACACCGACCCGATGTGAGGACTTTCATAAGCGACAGATTTTAGGTGCACAAGAAGTTTCATGTGGATGTTTCTAGTTAGTACATCGTCATCTGACCGTAGTTCACAATTACTTGGTGTTGTCCTCATATCTATCCCTCCGAGTCTTGACCCCGGACCGTCACCAACAGGCCGTTATTTGCTCCTGTTTGACGTTAATCCAAGAATACCAATACCTAGTTAGTGCATTCTAATTTATTCCTTCCTGAATCTCTACTATTATAAAAGGAAGTATTTAAGTGTGTGTCTGCCTCTGCAGTACCCTGAAGAATCTATGGCACTTACCTTAATAAGCTTTGGCAAACAGGTAGTTCGAATTTTTTTGCGGTTTTTCTATCACGCCCGAATTTTAAAATTTTGTCTTGAACAGCTCAAAATCAATTTATTGGAATTTAATTATTATTATTTTCCTTAGAATGGCAACAGTATAAAAAGATCACATTATAATTTTTTTTTCCCCCGTTTAATTTTCCGAGCAACGCGATTTTAGCCGACGATCAAAATAAATAAAGTTTAAACTGGATTATGTAATTATTTTTTCTATCTCTTAGATCGTTAAAGATAGAGTTCTATGAATTTGAAATCTGTGGAAAATTTTACATTAGACCGATACCTAAAAATGTGAATTTCTTAAAAAAAAAAAAAAAATTTGAATTGTAACTTTTATATTTTTTCCCATACGAATTTGACCTTTGCGAACGAGAAATCAGATTCCATTTCCTGCGCTCAAACAATTCGATAGAAGGGAAGCAAAACAAATAAAAAAATTTTGACTGGCATTGTTTAGTTCTTTTTTGTAAAATCGGGATCGTTAAAGATAGATTGAAAATTTCAAATAGATTTGAAATCTGTGGAAAATTTTACATACCTTACATTGGATTTTCTTTAAATAAATAATTTTTCAATTGTAACTTTTTTATTTTTGTTATACCAATATGGTCGCAATTAGACAATGACGTCACGACTTTTACGACCTTTATAATCGTCTTCACGATTGTGACCCCACGAAAATAACTGTCACGGGCAAGAACAATTTTACATTAGATCGATATCTTATACTATTGATCTTCTTTTAATAAGCAATTTTTTAATTGAATATTTATATTTTCATAAGAGATTGATGTCATGCCGATTGGATCTCTTCACAATTCAATTCGAATTTCACAATGACGAGGCCATCTCGGCGTTACCCGTTGTGATGGTTTTTCGAAGCAAACCAAATGGGATTTCTTGCAATCACCGGGGGTTAGCGAGCAGTGGTCACACCTGACCCCACGAAAAGAACTGTTACGGGCAACGCCGTGCTTGCCACGCAGTGGCTAGTAGATATATATTTGCATGTGTCAACTGTAAGTTGTGAGTTGTTTTCTCTGTTGTTGCTAGTTGTAGTTCCAGTTACTTTTTCCAGTTGCTTGTTGTAGGTCCAGTTACTTTTTCCAGTTGCTTGTTGTAGGTCCAGTGCTTCGGATATTCCGACCGGGTTGTAAAATTGTTTGTATGTTCGTAAAATACTCGAGTTCTTTTTAACTATGGATTTATTCCGTATTTGGAATATACGCGAACATCACGCCATACAAATCAGTTTGTTTTCATTCCTCTATTAGTTCGTTTTTCGAAGTCTTAACAGTTTCGACAATACCTCAAAGTGAACGAGACGCATTCTTCCCTTCTTTTCCAAAAAAGACTTCGCTTCTTAATGATTCGATCGAAGCCGAGATTTTTTCATCAAAAAATGGCTTCTGCAATAAGCGCTGCAAATGAAGTGCCGACTCAGGCCCATCCGACAGCTCATTCTCGTGTTCCTCCGAAGGAATGCGGGAGAGATGAAAAAGCGGACCGCTAATTTTCTTTGAAAGGAGCGGCGTGCTTCGGGGACCACCTATTACCCGATTTTATCAATATTACCTTTCTTGCTGACATCTTCAAATACGCCGGCACGCCAAATTAAAACACTTAGCCTTTTTTTTCTCTCTCTTTTACCTTCCGCGCTCTCTTTTTCATAGGGATGATAAATATATTTCTGGTCAATTTTTATTTCGTTTTATTTTAACTTTTCTTTTCCTTCCTTTTTAAAAGCGCAGGGGGGTCTTCTTATGTGATTAGGCAAGCGAAAAAGCGCTCGATCGAACGGCGGTGGTTTGATTTTTAAACGCTTAAATTTTAGTTCCGGAATTTTTCCCCTTTTCCCTTAATGCGATCTTTAAAAGAATCAGGGGGGGAGGTAGGATTGAGTAGTAGAGGGGGGAAAGACGGGGGGGGGTCTTTTAAGTTTTAGTTTTAGTTTTCTGAAAGCCTTTTTATTTAAGTTAGTGAAAGGAAATGGCGCGTAAAAATCGTCAAGCCGCAGAATTTTCACCAAAGTTCCTCATTTGTGCATTACCTTCTTTTTTTTTTAAAGTTCCGCTTCCATCAGGTTAAAAAAAAATGTGTATTATTAGTTTGCTTAGCTGGACGAATTTTTTTTTGAAAAACCGACCCACCTTCCATCTTAACTTCGTTTAGAATTTAAACAATTTCGTGTTGATTTTTCTCCTAGAAAGAATGTTAATTATGTGTTTGCCATTCTTAAATGCACGGAAAGAAAGCTGTTGATTTTGGGCTGTATTCTTTTTTTTTATTTGTCTTGTTTATTCGTCGTCGGCTGTGTTTATATAGGGGGCGGTATGTTCTGTGTTCTTTTGTACGGGGCTCCTTCCCGACTTTTTATTCTCGTTCCACTAAATCTCTGTCCAGGTATCTGGAAACCAGGGTTGCCAGATGCAAAGAAGAGTGTCCGATTTCGCTTTTTAAAGAAGGCCGAAATTCGCCCGGATTTAAAGCATGTTTTGACAATAACGTGTTTTTTACTATACCAACAAAAATTAATAAATTGTTTAAAATAAGATTAATTAAAGGAAATTCTTGGAAACGTGGATAAACTTAAATTCCTAGCTATTACTCGTGCTTTTCTGAAGAGGAAAGAGTGCGATAGATCGAGATGAGTTAAGCGTCGAGGAAAACGTGCTAGTTAGGAGCAAAAAAAGTGACTCGCGTTTATTTAATTAAAGTTTTGTAAAATTTAACTTACGTAAGCGTGAAACCTACATTAGAATCCTTAAAAACCACCGGCTAGAATATTTCTACAAATAATTTTTTAAATACTACATATTTTTACTATAATACTAAATGCGGTAGAATATTTAGGAAAATAAATTCCTCCTTCTTTGCAAGAAACAGGAGAGTAAAACGAAATTCCTCTGCGAATATCTCAGCCCTAGCTATTTCCAAAACAACGCGAAGTTGTTCTTATTTGTTTGCTTTTTGATGCTTTATGATTCAAGCTTCCATACACTACCGGAAAATAATGAACCGGATTCAAGCGGATTTGCATAAAATCCTACTATTTGTTTAGGGGTGCTTTTCGTGGTGTACTTTTCATGGTCAATTGAACGCCGACGTCTACATGAACAGTTTGGACAATCAGGTTCTTCCTACGCTCTGGCAATTTTATGGAATGGAAGACTGTTATTTCCAGGACGACAACACTCCCGGTTGGTGTTGCAGCCTCTGTCGAGCAGTGATGTCGAGATATAGATGTAAAACATCTTCCCTGGCCTGCTCAGAGTCCCGACCTAAAACCCATAGAACATGTATGGGACGCATCAGAGCGACGCTTAAGGAACCAGGTCCGACATCTACAGCCGATCTGGCAACATTCTTGCAGCAGGAATGGACGCAAATAGTACCTATAGCTGAGTATCATAAAACTGTTGAAAGTATGCCCAGAAGGGTTGCTAGTGTTTATTGCAGCACGTGGGGAACCATCCCCCTATTAAAGCATGTATTCTTTCTCTTATACCATCACATCTTGCTGCCCGGTACATATTTGTAGGCCAAGTTGGGCAAAACACAAGGCAACGTCAAGTGAAAAATGTGCTAGAGGGAAAATACGGATTGGGGAACACAAAGCGGTGAGATGAAAGTTAATTAACGTAACGTCAAATTTCCTAATTTCTTTCCTCCACCTGTAATTCCATCGGGATTCATACCGGACGTCGCTATTGGCGACGGTCCGGGATGAATCCCAAAGGAAAAGATCCAAGGACAACGCCTCGACATTTTCAACCGAGGTCGAATGACGAGATCGCGCCTCAGCTGCACCCTTCTCTTGAAACTTTCACATCACACCAATGTGAGGCACCGACAGACTTAACGTGCGTCATCCCCCTTTATACACGACAGTTTTTTGTTGAATTAGAACTAGTCCGATACTCTACCGAGGCCCCAAAAGTATTCCTAAATTTGGATTAAACTTGAATCTTTCAAAAGCCTCAAGAGACAGAAACAAAATTAATTGCATCACAATTTATTTCTCCAAAAAACAACGAATATATACTTACAGATCTTAGACAAACTATATTTGTAAATAGAAAAGGAAGTGGTTATCTGTCTGTGTTCCTTCTGCCCGCAAAGTCATGACGATTCTATGGTACTTACAGTAACGGGATTTGGCGCACTGGATAGTACCAATTTTTTACAATGTATGGGTCGTGGCAAATTTTAAAATTCAATCTGAAACATTTTTAAATGACTTCAAATGGTCTTTTTCATCGATCGTTCTTTCTTCCGGAAATGAGAAACCACATATTGACTTTTTCTCCCTCTGCGACGTCATTATTGACGTCAGCCTTTGGAACCATGCCTGATTTTTTAAAACCTTTCGTGTAATAGCAATAAATTGGAATGGTTGCAAACAGATTCGAACGGCCTTCGTTTGATACGAGATTCATTCATTTTGATTTCCTGATAAACGGATTTGAGTGAAGCAAAAGAAATTATTAAATTTATCACTAGCGTTCTTCAGCGCTTTCTTCTATCTCAGCGATCGTTAAAGATAGAATAAAAATTTTAACTGATTTGATATCTGCGGAAAATTTTATACCATATATACCTTATACGTTTGATTTTCTTTTAGTAAGTAGTTTTTCAATTAAATATTTAACACCACGGGCAAAGTGATCTCCACGAAAAGAACTGTCACGGGCAACTCCGTTGTAGCTGTTAACCAATAGGCTACTCGAACTCACCCCCACCCCCCAGATGCTAGAGCAGTGGGTAAACCAATTGAGCCACGGCGACCACTATCGAAATGGGATACAGTCAGTTTCTAAGGCAACTGATAGGCAGAGACCTTGAGGTAAGTTTATTTTAATGAACGTCGTACTTGAGCAACACAACGGGCTATTGACGACGGTCCTGGATCATTTCCCTAAAGGAAAGATCCGAGGACAAAAAAACGTCATTTTGAACCAAGGTCAGATGACGAGGCAACACCTGAGCTGGCGCCCCACTCTCTAAACTTCCACACCAACACAACGTGAGGACTGTCGGCCACGACAGATTCAAGGTGCACTAGCCGCTTTTTCACCATACGCTTAAAAATATCCATGCCCGGACCCGGATTCGAACCAGCTGTTCTCGTGTGCAGGCAAATAAAATAAAATAATTTAAAAATTCAGATATTAGGCAATTAGTGTTGAATAAAAATTTCAATAGAAATATCTTTTTTATGAAAAGAAGTGTTTGTCTGTTTGTTTCTTGCACGCAAAGTCCTTCCGAATCTATGACACTTACAGTAATGGGATTTGGCACACAGGGAGTCACAAATTTTTGGAATTTTAGGATCGAGGCGAATTTTAAAATTCAATCTAGATTATTTTGAAATAAATCTTCGTTTCGTCTCGTTCCGGCAATTCGAAGAAAGGACAGAATTTTGCTATTTTCCCCTTTGATGTTACGTAACAATCGTCACTATTGATGTCAGCCTTTGGAACAATGCCAAGTTTGTTCAGCTATTCGCAATTAAATGGGAATGCGTAATCTCCGCTCAAATGATTCCACAGCGAACATTTTGACTGGCATTGTTTTGTTCTTTTTGAAAAATCGGGATCGTGAAGAATAGGTTGAAAATTTCAACTTATTTGAAATATGCGGAAAGTTTTACTCAATGCAGATACCTTGATTTTATTTTAATAAATAATTTTTCAATTAAATATTTATACAAATTCGCAAGAGATCGTGACGTCACGCCGATTGGATCTCTTCGCCAATTTTGCCGAATCTAACAATGACGAGACCATTACGGCGTTGCCCGTGGTGTTGGTTTGCGAATCAAACCATAGTTCATAATATTCATAATTTGGTTTGCGTATTGTATATATATACAGAGAAAGAGAGAGAGTAACTGATTTTATGCAGTTGAGAGCGGTGCACTCTACTGATGTGAATGAACGCAAGAAGGAGCTTATTGATGCAAGAATACGCATCATTTTTACCCCAAAATGCTTCCAATTTAAAATTGTGGCGGCAAACGCGTTGAAAAGTAGCCCAAAAGACGCAATTGCACCGATCTGGCAACCCCGGTATGAGTTCGCTCATCGAAAATGTAAACAGATATTTTTTAACCCAACGACCCGTAATTTCCCAGAATGTGTTAGGCGAGTAAAAAGAGCGATCGTACGAATTTTTCTTCGGCTAAAAAGAAGATTAAACATTCCTTTGTGTGGTGGAACGTTATCCTTTGCTTTTTACTCAATACTCCTATTCGTAACTAATTGCGTTTCAGCGTCTAACGGTTTCAAAAAATTGCGAGAAAAGGATGTTCGAGAGCATGTGCCTTCTTTGCCTAGTGACATCGATTATTTTTGAAGTCATAATTATTATGTAGCCAGTGATGGCGAACCTTTTAAAACTCGGTGTGTCAGAAACTGGAAAATACCTAGCTCAACTCGGGTGCCCCACTTCACATCTAGAAATATCCATAATTTTGTGATATTTGCAGCCCTAGTAAAAAATATATATTTTTTACATATTTATTTATTAAAAGAACAAAAACAAATAATTATAGACATTAGTGACATATTTGTTGCTGAATTGTATTTGCTAAATCTTCAGTTGAAGGTTGTAACAGATCAAACTTGTGACATTAAATTACACAAGAAGCCACTACGTGGCTAGCCCGGCGTTGCCCGTGCCAGTTGCATTTTATGGGGTTATTGGTTTCCTTCGCTAACCAAATGGGAATTCGTAGTCTATTGGATAACAGCAATAACGGCGTTGCTCGTGGAGTTGGTTTCCTTCGAAAACCAAATGGGAATCCGTAGTCTATTGGATAACAAGTATCACGGATTCCCATTTGGTTTGCGAATTTGTAGCCTATTGGAAAATAACCATAACGGAATTGCCCGTGGTGTTATCAATTAATATAAATATTTAATTGATAAATTATTTAGTAACAGAAAATCAAACGTATAAGGTATCTATCAGGTGTAAACTTTTCCGGTGATTACAAAATATTTACTCTAACGATCGCTGAGATAGAAAAAAGCACTGAAGAACCCCAGTGATAACTTTAATAAGTTCTTTTGTTTTACTCAGTTTCTCAGGAAATCAAAATGAATGAATCTCGAATATCAAGCCAAGGAATCTGTTCGCTCCCATTCGAGAAGGAAGGTGAAAGAAACTTAGCATGGTTGCAAGAGCTGACGTTAACAGTGACGCGAGGGAGATAAGTCTACATTTTTTTATGCTTCTTCATTTCCGAAAGAAAGGTGAAAAAACTATCATTTAAAAATGTTCTAGATTGAATTTTAACATTCGCCGCAACCCCAAAATTGCAAAAAATTCGGACTACCTGTGTGCCAAATCCCATTACTAAGTGCCAGATTCGTCAGGACTTTGCGGGCAGAAAACAAACCCTTCCTTATATAATATTATAGATAAACATTATACCCCCTTCTTACCTCTTTGCCAAGGGGGGCATAACTGATTCTTGGCCCATTGCCAAGTGCGACTCACAATAGTTAACTTTTTATCCTTGTGAGAAATGTTCGGGAGGTCCTGGCCTAATTGCTTCTCATTTGTACACCGAAATTTTTAAATCCACACGCCTACCTGTTCCTTCGTTGGTATTTCGCGCACTTCAAGCCCAAGCAAGTGCTACTAACTTCATCTGTCAGTCGGTTGGTTGGTTGATCACCGCAGGTGACCCCTCACCTCCCGACTTTTGCCAGGTTAAAGGGTTTATTAGTCACCCACGGAAAAATGGAATGAACCCTTCAAAGTAAACCGATCTAATCTGGTCAACCCCGTGACCATATTTATGAAACTCCATTTGATGTTCACTTTACATGAGTAATACATCCTTTTGATAATACTAATTATATATCCTTTTGATAATACTAATTATATATCCTTTTGATAATACTAATTATATATCCTTTTGATAATACTAATTATATATCCTTTTGATAATACTAATTATATATCCTTTTGATAATACATTCGAGACATGGGTCTGCAGGATTTTCCCCAACTATTTTGCACGTACTTTAATTTTAGTATAGGTTTCTTCTTTTGGCAAGGGGCTTATTGTTTCCTCAATTTTGAATTACAATGTCTGGTGCTGTCCTGCTTTTCCCATTAGTCTCACGTGTGCAAAGTTGATTTAACGAAGTAGCAATCATTTCTATCTAAATTGCACTAATATTTAAATAGTAAACGATTAACTCCATTAAATATGTACAGAAAAAGGACAAACTATGAATTTAACAATAAAACTAACAATACAATACATATGTACACACTCCTAGAATCTTGATTGTTAGTTCGTAATAATGTTAATGTTTTTCCATTAGGAATTTCATTACATTCATAATTATTATTTGAGCCTGATTGTTGTTGATCTGTCAATAGGTTTCGTATATTGGTTTTAATATTATTTAACGTCGATAATAAGGTTTCAAAGGAGTACGTAGAGAGAAAAATTGTGAGTACAGCCATCGCTAGGTATTTCAGAGTTCTAAAAGTGCCGGGGTAATCGAATTCAAGCAATCCAAATTTCCTGTTCGTAATGGCACTCTTCTTTTTCTCTAAACGATTTATTTCCAAATTCTCAATTCTAAACCTCAAGTCGACAAACACTTGAGACCCGATGTTGCTTTGAAATTTGCAAGTTGCATCGCCAAAAATCATCAAGTTGCATACATTGGAAACTATATTTAATACTAAACTACTGTAGATAACTACATCCGGTTTCTTATTTATTTAATTTTCTGTTTTCCAGGCTCCTAAATTGATTAAATCCTTCGCCCGAATCGGTCAAATAGATTCGGTGCATATCTTAGAAGAATTTCTTTAATAAATTCTACTTCACTGAGGGCAATCTGTGTTTCTTCTACCCCTTCTCCCCACCTCTCTCTCGCTCTCTACGTTAGTACACGAACGCACTACCAGCGAAGTTAGCGCAGCGTGCGTTGACTGTTCTTGGGCAAAGACCGTCCGTGAAAGATGCGTGCCACCCAAATTGACTTGGCATTTCACCTTTGACACGCGTGTTCACCATCACTGTCATAAGCTATTCTTACTGCTACACGCAACATTTTCTGGGAATCGTTAACCCTAAAGACCGAACTTAAGACTCGGAGCTTCAGGGTTTTTTTTCGAGTAGTGTAGTATTGCTTCCATCCCCCACAATACACTTAATAACTTGGTAACCAATCTAGAAAGACCGTGCAACAGAATCCTTTGAATAGATCGTATTGCTCATTGGATCAGAATACTTTGGAAGGATTATATTGCTGCTTTCCTCAAAATGGAATTTTATGGAAAGAGTCTATTGCTTCTTTCCACAAAACAGAATCCTCAGGGGATTCTAATGCTGCTTTCGTTCAAACAGAATCCTCTGGAAAGATTTTATTGCTGTTTTCGTCAAAGCAAAATCCTCCAAAAAAATTCTATTGTAGTTTCCTTGGAACAGGCTCCTCTAGAACGATTCAATTGCTGTCCTCTGGAAAGATTCTAAAGTTGCTTCCTTGGAACAGAATCCTTTGTAAAGATTCTAATGCTGTTTTTTTTTTGGAATATAATTATCTGGAAAATTTTTATTTCTCTCTCTCTGCTTTCCTCAAAACAAAAGCCTCTTAAAACTACTGCTATTCCTTGGAAAAGAATCCTCTGGAAAGATTAAATTGCTGTTTTCCTTAGACCATAATCCCCAGGAAAGATTCTAATGCTGTTTCCTCGGAATAGAATCCTCAGGAAGGATTCGAAAGTTTATATTTCTTCTTTCCTTGCAATATAAATCTGATAATTTCTATTGCTGCTTTCCTTGTAACAGAATCCTTTGGAAGGAAACTATTGCTCCTTTTCTCAAAACAGAATCCTTCGGAAAGATGCTATAGCTGCACTACCTCAGAACAGAGTCCTCTGGAAAGATTCTAATGCTCCTTTCCTTAGATCAAAGTCCTTTGGAAATAAGGTATTGGTCAAAATAGGTTAGAAGTCATGCAGGGAAAACTTTATGTTGCAAGATGGCAAAATGCATATGAAAACCTTAGAGGGGTTAAAATAGTGCTCTCTTGATTCGAGGCAGTAAGTACTGTTACATTCCTAGCAACTTCTTACGAAAGAGAGATGCGGAATAAAAACTTACGATGATGCTCAATATAGCAAATATGAATTTTCAGTCCCAAAGCAATTGTATAATGTGCTATCAGAATGATACATGACGAATATATAAAGTCATTTTTAAATAATCAGATGTCTATTAGAGAAAAGTGCTTAAAAATATCAAAACAAAACAAAAAGCGGCGCATGTGGCTTTTGAAAACAATTCAAAATAGAAAAAGTAACGCTGAAAAAGTCACTTTCTCCTCTACTGTTACATGCTGGCGGGGCAGTTTAGGAGTAACCGATTCGCCAATATTTTAACAAAAAATGGAGCGAAACATACACAAAAAGAGCATTTGAACGCCTGAGTGTTGTATCGTTGTACGAGTAGTTGTACGTTTTTCCTGGAAATTAGTGCCAAAAAGATTTTTACAACAGTCTAGCAATAACTGATTTTTTTTTTCATCATTGCCACAGCTGAACCTGAAAACTGACATCTCTTGAAAATTTTCTCCCTTCAGGAAAATCTTGAAAAATATGTTTCGGTCCGAAAAACAGGAAAACATAGTGTTTTTTCTGGAATACTTCCGGAAAAGTTGGCAGGTATCCTATTATATACATCGATTGTCTGAAGCAAGGTTGCTAAATATTTAGCACCAAAGAATTGCTCTATATATATAGTTATAGAATGATAAGATTGATATTGAGAGGCACGTAGGTAGGTATTTTAATTAACGTCTCACTGGAACAACACAACGGGTTATGGCATCAAACAGACGGGAAAGATCCGAGGACAACACGACGTCATTTTGAGCTACGGTTAGGTGACAAAGTTACACCCTGAGCAGGCACTCCAATCTCCACACCAACGTGATAACATTTGAGGCCCCGGCAGATTGAACGTGCACTAGCCCTCTTTTTACACGGCGGTCTTCGGTTCGATTCGATCCCGCAACCTTCCGGTTAGTAATCCGTTACTCTTCCAACTGGGCTACCGCTGCCCAGATTCATATTGGTAATGGTAATGGTAATTTTAGTTAACGTCGTACTAGAGCAACACAACGGGCTATTGACGACGGTCCGGGATCAGTCCCTTAAGGGAAAGATCCGAGGACAAGACCTCGTAATTTTGAACCACGGTCAGATGACGAAGCAACACCTGAGCTGACACCCCACTCTCCAAACTTCGACGCCAATCCAACGTGACAGGTTCATATTGAGAGAGAGAGAGAAGCAATACAGCGAAATTGAAACCAACAGACTGATTATTACACACTTAATGCTCATTTTCCCTGACATAAATTAAATATTTATATTCTTAGTTAATCTGATTAAACGAGTCCCAAGACATTTTAAATTAGATCAAATTAAATGGCTCTATTTTCAACTAATCGGAGTATATATTAACAATGAAATGTATAACCATTTCTTTAAAAAAATATTTTTCAATGCTGTGACTAACTTTAAATAACTTCTGAGAACATTATAACCGTTACCACCCCTCCGTATTCGAAACAGTTCATACTAGAGCAAAATTAAATGTTCCCTTCATTAGAGAACACTTCCATAAATCGATATGCATTAAATTCGCCTAAAAGTTTGAAGCCCAGTAACTCAGTTTCCGCTGCATTACCAAACTTTGAAGCCAAAGTTGAAGTCCATATCGAAATCAATTATTCAATTTTGAGTTCCAATTCGTTCGGTTTAGTCTATTTATTTCAGGAATATGGGCATTTTGAAGCAAATACTGCAAAATTTGTTTCTCACTTTTGTTCATATCTCGTCACATAATCATTCGCTATCGCTGAAATTTTACATCAAACATTTTTATATTAGTTTTAAATAAAAAATTAATTACATTCCTATGTTTTCCTTACTAAAGAACCCAAATAGAATATTTTTCGATGATTTTTAGTAAGCAACATAAAGCATGAAATTAATATTCGAAGTTACAATTGGTATGTTTTTAACTAACGTCACACTGGAGCAACACAGCTGGATTTTGGTGACGGTTTGGGATCAACCCAGAAGGGAATGATCCGAGGACAACACTACGTCATTTACCGAACCACCGTCGGGTGCAGAGGTCACACCTGAGCTGTCACCCCGCTCTCCAAGCCACAGCCAATACCACCACCATGCCAACGTTATCATGTCACGTTTCTACACCATACTAACGTTATCAAAAAGTTATGATTTTTCATATACACTACCCTATAATAATGGACAGGTCAGCAAGATGTGATGGTAGAATATATGCATGGAATACGGGGATGGTCCCCCACTTGCTGTCATTACACTAGCAACCGTTCTGGGCATACTTTTAACAAGGTTTTGATACACAGCTATGGGTTTTTGTGTTCATTCCTACAGCAAAAATGTCGCCAGCTCAGCTGTAGATTTGGGACGTGGTTCCCTGGTCCGTAATCTCGCGCTAACTCGTCCCACAAATGTTCTGTGGGATTTAAATCGAGACTGTGAGCAGGCCAGGGAAGACCTTTTTATCCATATTTTGATACTACTGCTTGGCAACATGACATGGAGAGTTGTCGTCCTGGTAGTAACATACGTCCATTCCATAAAATTACCAGAGCGTAGAAAGAAGCTGATGGTCCAAAATGTTATGTAGGCGTCGACGTTCAATTGACCAGGAACTCCATGCCCAGGTCCATGCCAGGGTCCCAGGCCATACCACGAAAAACATCCCCAAACAAGTAGTAGGATTTTAGGCAAATCCGCTGGCGTACGGTCCATCATTGTAAAGTAGAGTATACTTCGTATTAGTAGAGTATTTAGAGTATACTTAAAAATCGATTCAAACGGAAATCGATTCAAGAAAAAAAATTTCACCATGGATCATTTTTTTCTCAGAAGTATAAATGGAATATTTCTTATTTTTAGCGATTTTTTTTTCTTGTAAGAACGACTCCATTCTGCCCGGAGGAAGGAAAATAAATTTTGCATTCCAGAAGTATACCTCGCGCTAGTAGTACACCCTAGTCTGAACTCGTGTCAGAGAGAACTTGACATTCGCTAACTATCAGGAAGACGACTCAAAACACGACATTCCGAAAGTGGTTAGTGTCAGAGAATGACAGGTTTCCAGTTCTGAGGGGAGAAAGTTTACTGCAGAGTGAAAAAACACCGAGAGATAAATCACGCAACTCTCTTGAAAACGTCAAAACTGGTCGATTTTTTAACCGTCTGGTTCCGAAGTTTATGTCAGCTTTTCTTTAAAGACGAAAGCAGCGCAATGAGATTTGGGTATAAGAAGAAATGTTGCGGAATTTTCAGACGCGTGTGAAAGTACTCGATACGAAATCCAGACTCTATTAGGAAACCTTATTTGTAGTTTTTGGATGGCAACGACTCAAACAGGCATCTCCCGAATCAAATTCGCCGATTGAAAATACTCTTCTACCGGATCTGAAACGTACACGCCCACAAGACTACAAATGTTGAATTCGATTTTTAGGGTTGCCATCATAACTGTACATGTAAAATAGTTGTTTTAGTATCCTTAAAAGTTGAAAATAGTAGTTATAGTTACAAAATAGTCTCCTCCTAGCGATAATTTAGTAGTCTTTTTGTTATCTTTATATACTGACTCGGTTAAAAAGAAAAGGACATACATATGTCGTACAGAAAATTTTGAAACATAGCTAGACAATGCTAAGTATGAGTTTATAATATATAAGTCAACAGAACTTTGATTTTTTTTTAAACCAACCTGTATTACCTTCAGTAAAATTGAACTTATTTCTCTCTCTTTAGTTCATTAAACTTTAGAAATCAACCGTTATAACCTTATATTCATAAAAAAAAATGAATATTTTTGTCTACATTTTAAAATAACTGTCGTATATAAAAATATATCGAAAACAAAGACTTGAATTCTGTTAACTTTTTAAATATTTAGTCAAGAAAATGTAGGATGAAATCTTTTCTTGATAACGGATTGGACGCAATTTCAAGCTTGTGAAATACGAAAACGCTGTTGTTATTTTCGTTATCAAAGCTATTTAAAAATGGATTTAATGTAAAGAAAATTTTAAAAAGTCGTCTAAAACTTTATAAAGTCGTCATTTTTTTTTAAATAGTCACTTTTAGGCCTGTTTTTGACGAAAAAAGTCGCCATAGTTATCCAATGTTAAAAATTGTCGGAAATAGTCGCCAATGCCAACCCTGTATTTCAAAAATAGAGGGTATTTTCTTTTTTCGATGAAACAAAATCTATTTTCTGCTTTTCAAATAATTTTATTTCTTATTCTTAAGAGCGCGCGTGCTAAATTTCAAGTCGGATTTCCCAATATTAGCCCTGGTGCATTTCACCCTGGGAATGTGTTTCACTTACGTGTCTCTGTAAGGCTTTCAATGTGTTTGTGTCAGTTACTAAATATTGTATGTCTTGTGTAAATTACTTCTGTGTGGCCAATATAGCCAAAGCGCCACAAAACACCAACCAACACAAAATTCGCATCTGAAAAGGTCGGCACTTCAAAAAGAGAAGTATGTATTTAATTAACGTCGTACCTGGAACAACACAACGGTCTATTGGCAAGAGTCCGGGATCAATCTCCAAGGGAAAGATCTGAGGACAACATCGTGCAATTTTGAACCCCAGTCAGACGACAAGACGGCACCTGAATTGGCACCCGACTCTCCAAACTTCATGGTTTCACACCAACGTGAGGCATTTGGAAACCACGACAGATTTACCGCGCACGTGCACTAGTCTTTGGTAGGATTCGAGTATCGAATTCGGAACCTTCTGATTGCTATTTCGATTCCCTTCCAACCGGGCGACCCTAATTTTAGTAGTTTTTAACAATAAAATCTCGCGCATTTGTTTCAGCTAAATCCATTGTTTTGGATAGGTTCTCCGATCAACAAACTGAAGAATGTTGGCGTGTCCTTGGTCAGTCATGCGAGTGAGAAGAAAAATGGGATTAGAGGAGTAGACACGGGTGAGATGGGACGTAGTGAGGGTGCTTGGCAGTCACGTGAACGCGAATGATGTAAAAAAAAATGTACATGCCACTCATCATACTGTGGGATCGTGGCGGCTGGAAAAAGAAACGTTTCCACGAGAAAGGAGCCGACAGCCACGTGAGGTAATCACTCAAGGTCGGTGTCCGACTCTTGTGCACCCCGATTTCCACCTGACACCTGGTGTTTGCGACAGACCGCCGGCTAACGGTTTCACGACCCTTTCGCACGTGTGGGTTTTTGACACCCCTTGAGTGTGGGAGGTGTCACATGAAAAAGAAGCGACGGAGATTCCAGGAGAGAGGTGGATGCCCCGAAAAAGAAGGCAAGGGACTGGGGCGAGAGAAGCCACCGAGGAAGGTGGTGGACGAGGTAGCTCTCGAGACAGCTATACAGAGAAGTCAAACCCCGGGTAAAACAAAAATACAAACTGTGAGAAGAGATGCTCGTTGTGTCTGCATGAACATTAGTTCATTGATTATTTAGTGTACATTCTGTAAACTGTTGATTTACTTATTATTGAAAACCTTTAAGTTAAATAAATAACTTTAAAAGGAAATATGCGAAGTCCAACTTCATTTGTATTAGGGAGCCCCCAAAACACCACAATACCCCATAAATATATGGAAAATCACTCATGGTACTAATCAGTAGGTTGTAATGGTAGTTATTTAACCTCGCACAGGAGCAATATTACCGGCTGTTGGAGTTGGTCCAAGATCGAACCCGAAGTACCCACGAGGACGCGTCATTCCCTGTGTTAATATCTATCGAAGGTTAAGAAAAGAACCACATACACAAGGTGTGATATGAAGGCCGGATATTCCTTCCAATATGATTCATTGATGTTCACTTTTGCGTAGGCGAAAGTGAGTGACGCCGGTACTTCCGGTGTGAGAAAACGCGCGAAAGACTGGGAGTGTGGCGTTTTTGGCACCAGAGTAATACAGTGGAATCGGATTCAGCTGGATACCTTTACAAGTTATTTATTTCAACTTAAAAGGTTTCGATTAACAATAGAAGACTATACACAGAAATGTTGTACAGGAACAATCAATGAACGAATGTTCATGAAGAAACAATAAGGTTTTCAACTGTTGTTAGTTTTTTCTTATCGGTGTTTAACTTTACCGTATAGCTGTCTTACGTGAGCTCTTCTTTCGCCACCTCGCACGATGGCTTAGTCCTCTCGTCTCCCCGTTTTCGTTTCCTCCGAGGGAGTCCGTCTCCCTCTTGGAATGTTGAATCTGGTTTTTTCAATGACACCTGCAACATTAAGGGATGGAGACTCCACAGATGTAAGCTCTTTGCTTAGATCTCGGAATCGTTAGAAAATGACGTGTGTGACAGGCAGATGCAAGAAGTCGGATTCCATGCCGACCCTAAGACAGTAATGGTAATTTTAGTTAACGTCGTACTAGAGCAACACAACGGGCTATTGACGACCAGGATCAGTCCCTTAAAGGAAAGATCCGAGGACAACACCTCGTCACGTTTTGAACCACGGTCAGATGACGAAGCAACACCTGATCTGGCACCCCACTCTCCACACTTCCACGCCAACCCAACGAGAGGACTTTCGGCCACGACAGATTCAAGGTGCACCAGCCGCCTCTTCACCATACGTTTACAAACATCCATGCCCGAACCCGGATTCGAACCACGAACCTTCCTATCTAGAAGCTAACACCTTAACGACTATACCGGTTGGTCGGCGACCCTAAGACCGATTGAATGTCTTTCTGGCCTGAGTTATCACAGAACTGTAAGCACACGTGCTCGTTTTGGGTGGCCAGTCTGAAGGCCAGTTAAACTTGATCTCCAGTCGAGGACGATCGGATGCGAGGACATGAGTCCGGCCGGTTGTGGCGCTAGGATAGGTCCGCATGCTACCGTCTTTTTCTAGACGTCACGGGAGTCATCAACGTTTTTGCAGTCCGAATTGAGGTTGCCTTTGAGGATGTAGTATCTATGGTATTGTATTTGTCACACCCACCTCTTTTTGCTATCTCTGGTTAGTGTGAGGTTCATTTTATATCTACTCTGGAGAGGGCTTCGTAAACATATTTTCATCTATTTATTGGACATTCTGGGTTATAAGTATATATGTTACAGAAACACAGTTACAGTAGCAGCTGAGAGCCCCTCAGCCGTCCGTCTTCTTCCGTCTCCGATGGTCGAATTCTTTCTTCTTCCCCTCTCTCCCCTTTTCTCTTCCTGGACCGGTGACCTTTCAACGACACCCCCGCCAACGTCCCTAGAGGATGTCTCCTTCTCCCAGCAAACCATTCCTCCCTGTGGTGGTAGAACCTCCCAGTATTGTTCGAGTGCACCGTTATGTGATGCTAATAAATGTGTCGTGACAAAGAAATAGTGTTCTATCGGTGTTACCAACCAACAAGCAATTTTACATGCGACATCACCGTATCTCCAATATTTTTTGTTAATTTTACTGGTCCGTCCAACGATAGCAACAGCTGTATGAAATGAGCCGTCGTCCATTTTTGAATTGTTTAAGGTCCCTTCAAGTAGAGAAATAGGATGCCAATCATACACCAGGGAGCTTTGAGTGACGTCGTGGTCAAGGTGGAGTAAAAAGCACAATTCTTCGCAAAAATGATTGGAATTTTTTTTTTTTTTTGAAGACTTGAAGCAATATCGAAAAGTCATAAAACGTTTGGTATTATTCAATAGCCATTGAATAAAAAAATACAAAAAAGTGGGGGCCGACGTAGCTTACTGGATTCGCCCAATGCGTTATCAACTTGCGAGTTGTAAGCGCCACAGGTTTGATTCCATCCTGGGTATATTTTCCTCTTCCCCATTTTCAATATACAGTCGAACCTCCCTTTAGTGATCGACTGATATAGTAAACTCTCGGTTCTAGTGAACTCCTGAGAAAATGTCAGTTCGCTGAGAGTGAACTGAATTTTCCCTTCCACAGACACTTTTCCAGATTTTCAAAGGTTATTCGAAATGAATTTTTTTTTCTATAGAAAATGTACATAAAAGAACTATGGAATCTTTCGTAATGGTCGATAAAAAAAAATCGACGAAGTGCACTTAAAATCGAAATGTACCCAATTCAAACGAACGAATTTTTTCCATAAGGAGTAAAAATAAAAATAAAACTACTGAATTCATTAGTTCCAATAAACACAATAAAAATCGTTTTTTTTAAAGTATTTAATAGTTTATTTTCGTAAACTGTGTTAGAGATCCCAATGTATGTTTTCAACAAAACCACCATCCAATGCTAAGAAATTTTCAGGTGCGAACCAAATTGAATATAGTGAACAATCGGTTCTAGTGAACCTTTTTATTGGGTCCGGTGACGGTTCACTCTAACGGGGTTCGACTGTACGAACGTATACTTACATTGTGAGTTTATCGGTTGTATGAGGTTGTAGTGTGTTTGGCGTAGTTTCGCCTGAAATGTGTCATAAAACTCGATGCAACCCCCAAAAGCTGTAATTTTTGTGAAAAGGTTACATTTCTCTTTAAGGTGTGCTGTCAGGTGTTGGATATTGGTTAAAGGGATCCAAAACACACAAATCGTCAAATTTTCGAATTTTTTTTTAATATTATTATTTCAAGAAATTCTCTGTTTTTCTGCTTAAAATGACGTCTAAATCATGTTTCGATCTTAATTAGAACTAGAGATATAATAATTTTTGTGGTGCGTTATTTTGAAAATCTAACACTCTTGACAGTTGTTGTCATGGCAACAACATCTGTCCTTAAAACTTTAAATGTGTTTTTCTCCATGATACATTTTTTCAAGATTTCCTGTATTCAAATTGCTATAAGTCGAAAACCGAAAAAGTTTAAGGGTTGAAATTTGGAATATATCTTTTTCAAACATTAGACTTTAATTTTGATTCAGCAAATTTGAAACAAATATTTACTTTTAAAAATATGAATCTTATATGAAAAAAAAGTACCTTAAAATTTTCAAAAATTTTCATTCAAATATTTTTTATTTTTTATTAAATTAATATTTTTTAAATTGCTGAATCTAAAGTAAAGCTAATAAATTTGTGAATAATTTACTGCAAGAATTTTGAAAATGAATCAAGAATATTTTAAGCCTTAGCAATTTAAAATGACGCCTCTTTTTTTTTTTTTAAATTTTAATTTAAAATTTTTAAAGAACTTTTGGAAAAAGTTTGTGTCGTGATTTCGCTTAATAGTTAGATGGGTAATCAGTACAAAAAAATTCAAAATTCTAAATTAATTAATAAAAATTTTTTTTCAATGTGTCCCGGACCACCTTAAGCAGTGGTACGAAACGTCACCACTGGTTCACAAAATGGTTAAATACCAGTTAAATATTCTTCATGACAAGGCAGCAGCAGTCGACTGTTACTTTAGTCTTTGCTTTACTTTCCTAATCCGTAATAAAGACAACACAGACCCGTCTTTATTCCTCTACAGCCGGACAGGAAACTGAGACATAATCTCCGCGTGGTTTGTGCTAGAGAGAGAAGACATCCTCCCTTTTCGAGAGGGCTCAAATAAGAATCCATTCCCTATTTCAGAAGAAATAGTTTCTAATCGTCTGCCGCAGTCCCGGAATGTCCCCGCGGCTCAACACCCCATCCGAGGTGGGAGAAAAAAAAACCTACCAACCGGCGATTAAAGCCGCACTCGCGCTCTTTTTTCTTTCTTCCCACTTCAGTTTAGAGCCGGCGTCCCCGAGGGGGAGAAGGTTGAGGAGATCTGTTTTTTAGGGCGGCCCTTCGGTTTAATTTAGGGCGTAAATTCCTCCCTCCCCCACCCAGATCGGCCCTTTGCCCCGGAGGGTTTTTCACTCTGCGGGAAATTGCGACTGTCAAGGAGTCGTCAGGCTTTTTTCTCTCCTTGCCCGCTGGGGTTGGCGAAGAAATTAAAAGTTGGTGGCGGAAACAGAGCGGCGCTAAAGTGTTTTCGTGTAGTTAACGAGTTGGACTCTTTAACGTCTTCACATTGGGGGGAAGAGAAGACGCTGTCGAAAGTTAACCGAGTGTCGATTTTTTTTTTCTTTCGGTGCGAAAAAAAACTATTCAAGAAGGCTTAAGGAGTTATTAAAGCCTGAAAGTTTAGACATCGGTGTACTTACGCGTTTAAAAGTTTTTGGTTACGTGAAAACGATAGAAATGTTGTCAAAAGTTTCGAGGTACTTTAGTGTTCGTGATTAAAGATGTTGAGTTATGTTGTTGGCGTAGATGAAATACGTTGACGAGAAAAACAAACATTTTAATTCAACTTTTTGGACTGGCGCAGCAGACTGTCATTTGGGATACCGTTTCTGTAATTTAAATACCATCTACCTGACAAATCACTTCTATACCTAAGAGAATAGGAATGTTTAAAATCTTTAGAATATTCTCAGCGAGAAGAGCGCAGGGTTATAGGTTTTAACAATCCACCCCTCTTCGAGGTAGGCAGGTATATAATTAACGTCCCACACTGGAGCAACACAGTGGGCGGAGGTCCGGGATTATACCTGAACTGACATCCCTATCTACAAACTCCACACTTGAGGACATCGGAGGCCACGATAGATTGAGCATGCACCAGTCCCCTGCGTACACGATGCTTTGGTTGGATACGAACTCGCAACCCCTCGGTTGCTGTTCCGCTACTTTAACAACCGGCTCCCATAAATAGAGTAAATATAAAAAATTTGGTGTACGAAATCTTATAACAAGAGAACAATTCAACAATCTTTAAAGTGTATGTACCCACTAAAAATCGTAAAAAATCGAACAGAAGGTCAAAAAAAAATTTTATTGCTTCAAAATATTCTTGCATTTTTTGCTTTCAAATGATGCCAAGATTTTGCAAATATTCGAAATAGTTTTCTAGTGACAAGGGTTTTTGTTTGGTACCGTCACCATGAAAAGACAGCTTTCCAAGACTTTAAACTCAATTTCTGAATAAATCCGTTTTTGCAATAGGATTCTTTGTTCAAACTGTGATAACTCAACAATAAATTAATCTGTTATAATTATTTTTGTATCATTACAATCTATATAATGCAATCAGAGTTATTAGTTAAGAAATAAATTTTTAATAGATTTTTAAATCCTAAATTTTCAGAAAAATTCTTAGCTTTTTATGTATTTTCGGCGAAAAAAGTTGTAACAGAAAAACTTTTCTCGTTAGCAACTTGATTGAGGGAAAAACACAAAGAATAGTATTGGAAATAATTTCCAACTAGAATTGTCTTTCTAGACAAATTAGTATTTGAGATATCACTGTTCAAAAATCATGCTATTTAGCTCATTATATCTTATTTAGCTAATTAATAATTAGTTTAATGTGTTTATTTTCTCACTGAAATAGTTTGAAGCATAAACCAATGACCTACTGTGAAAAAAACTGGATTTTTAAAGTTAAAATTGAAAACTTCTAGTGTGTACGTTGTGAGATCGTGGCGGATGGAAAAAGAAACGTTTCCACGAGAAGGGAGCCGACAGTCACGTGTGGTAATAACTAAGGATCTGCGTGCGACTCTTGCTCACTCCGATTTCCACCTGACACCTTGTGTTTGTGACTAACCGTCGGCTAACGATTTCAAGACCCTTTCGCACGTGTGGGGATTTGACACCCGGGAGGTGTCATATGAAAAAGAAGCGACGGGATTCCATGAGTGAGATGGATGCCCCGAGAAGGAAGGCAAGGGAGTGGAGCGAGAGAATCCCCAGAGGAAGGTGATGGAGCTCTCGAGACAGTTATACGGGGAAGTCAAACCCCGAGGAATACAAAAAGACAAACTATGAGAAGAGAGACTGACTGTTTCTTCAGGAAGATTAGTTAATTAATTGCGTTGTATAAATAGGCATGTAGATAGTTCCAGTTGTAAATTCAAACCTTATAAGTGTAATAAAAATAACTTATACAGGTATTCGACTTAGTCCAACTCCATTTCTATTACTGTGGTCGTGTGATATACTCAGCGAGAAGAGCCCCGGTTTAGGTTTTAACAATCCACCCCTCTCCCAGGGTTGAACATTTCCAACAATTCTCTTTTTCTGGCAAAGTGGTAAAAAAGGAAGAATGCAAAATCGGTGTCCAGGTCACTTATCTGACAAGAAGAGTCCCCGGGGCTTGGGGAAGGCTGTCCCAGGGGGCTGAGAGGGGAGGAACTGTCTGGGTTTTATGGATACCCGCACCAGGAGGGGAGAAAGTGACAGTCGTAGGTTAAAGGACTGCCTTGTAAAGAAGTCGCCTTTTCTACCTTATTTTTCTTGTCTGGGGCGAGCTACGAAAACTAATCATTGATGTACATTCTGTGACTGGAATTTTTTCACTCAAAGATGAAAAAAAGTTACACCAAGAATGCAATGTCAGAGTGTAATGAAATCTAGAAGATTGGTAAAGTGATGAATGAGTAAATGCTTGTAATGCTATTAAAAGCAGTCGTCATAACGGTCTACGTGAGTTTAGTCCCACATCGTGAAGCCGTCGACATATCGCAAAAAGTGACACAACTCAAAATTGCAGAATTTGACAATTATCAACTTCTTTTTAATTTTAGGCAAGTGTTTATGGTGTTGACTTCTATTATAGTCTATAGAATAGTGACTTTACACGCTGGGTACCTCATACATATTTTTCAGTGACATATCAAAATTTTTATTTTTTGACTTGTGTCATTTTTCTTGCCGGGGTGCGATATGGTGCGATCACTTATTGGATGATTGAGAGGGGTTCCCTATGCCCGTTGGATGACAGCAACAGTGGCTGTTGGATCAGTACGCGCATGTCTCACAACACGTCGATGCTCTCTCGGTCCTTTTTCTCTAGACCTTACTGAGTCTGGTTGACGCTGGCATGTGCCTTGATGTATCCACCGCTGCCAACAGCGTGCAACAGTAACATCGCTACAACCAATATATTAGACCATCCGCCTTCTTGAGGGCCAATGACTCGGCCTCTATCACACTCCCATTAGCTTAAATTGCTTGCGAACTCTTTTCCTAGGCATAACTCAATGAGAAACGATGTAACTAACGCAACAGCATGAGTTGAAATGAATTTGCTGCGTTACTGGATGTTCTTTCATGCTCCGATATGCAGCGTATTTGAGAGCAGCCCTGCGCGTGGCGCATGCTCAAACGATTCTGAAAATAGGATCATTTGCATTACCAACGCATGTATCACTCCTCCTAATTTCATTTATACCAACTACCTTCCAGGTGCAACTTTTTTCTTGGAGCGTCTTGGAGCGTATTAACGTCGCACTGGAGCAACACAACGGGCTATTGGCCATGGGTTGGGATCAACCCCAAATGGAAAGAACCGAGAACAACACATCGTAATTTCAAACCACGGTCACATGACGAGGCAACACCTGAGCTGGCACTCCACTCCCTAAACTTGTACTTCACGCCAACGTGAGGGCATTTAAGGCCACGGCAGACTTAACATGCACCTGCCTTTTTGTACACTACGGTCTTTGGTTTGATTCGAACTCCCAACCGCCTGGTTGCTAATCCGCTATTCTTCCAATCGGGCTACTGCGGTCCTGTGGCATCAGGCACAAAACGAAAATGTGAAAACACATTGGAAACGTACCACCAATGCGCAAGAATAAACTTAAACACTATTTTAATAGCCCTATTAATATATACTACCGCACAATAAAGGACCGGTTGCCAGCGGATTTGCAAAAAAACGACTACTTGTTTGGGGGTGGTTTTCGTGGTGTGGCCTGGGACCTTTGCGTGTTGTTCATGGTCAATGGAACGACGCCGCCTACATGAACAGTTTGGACAATCCGGTTCTTCTTACGCTCTGGCAATTTTATGAATGTTACTTCCAGGACGACAATGCTGCACGTCCTGTTGCAGCCTCCGTCAAGCAGTGGTATCGAGATATAGATGTCAAACGTCTTCCGTGGCCTGCTCAGTCCCGACCTAAACCCCATAGAACATTTGTGAGAAGAGTTAGAGCGACGCTTACAGACCAGTGAACCCCGTCCGATATCTACAGCTGAGCTGGCGACATTCTTGCTGCGGGAATGGACACAAATACCCATAACTGTGTATCAAAGCCTTGTTGAAAGAAGGGTTGCTGCGGAAGTTTAGAGAGTGGGGTGCCAGCTCAGATGTTGCCTCGTCATCTGACTGTGGTTCATAATTGAGTGGCGATACACCAAATAGCTTGGGTTGAGACGGTGATAGTGAGTTGAATATTGAATAACAAAATTTAAATGGTATTTCACTTCACTCAATGTCCGTTATAAGCAATGTCTGTTATAATAGGGTCCGTTTTATGATATAATACTTTAGTATAAAACCCATTTATTGATGTAAAACTTTTCTATTAACTTAACAACTGACCTTATACGACTAAAGACCAGTCAAAAAGATTTCTTCCAAACTCTTAAAAGCGATGCGCCACTATAGGTCGTTATTGAAGTATGGGTTGGTTCTAGTCTCCCTAGCTAATAGTTCATGACACTTCCGGTAGATGACGACACCGCATGGTAAAGATACGGGAGTATCTCATAGTAAGCAAGTACCTCATAATCGGTCACTTTCCCTACTTTCATAGGACCAAATTTAATAAACAGAATCTTATTTTTTTAAAAAAATTTAATTGCGCTTTTATTTTTTCTCAAAACTAAGAAAACACTTTTTTTCTGCTCTGTGGTTCTAATAATTTGATCATTTGCTGTATGCGTAACTTTCGTGAAATTGACAAGACAAAGTCGAAGATAATGCCGTCTCAGCTAGCGAGGTAATATAAAAATCGTTACCGTTGGAATCGGTCTCAACCTCTTCAGAGGACTTGATGTTAGAGTTCCGTATGGTGTATATGAAATTTAGAAATTACTATGCAAATATTATGTTAATCTTGTTTAAACTTTCGAGTATATATATAGAGAGAGAGAGACGATTATAAAAGAAATGAATGGAAGGGAACGTATTGACTTTCGTGGTTTGTTGTATTTGTAAACAATAGTTATCAATAAAACTAATTTTAATAATGTCTCGTAAACTTTAATAGGCTTTGGTCCCAATCGATCAAAGCAAACAGTTACTATTTTTAAAAAAAAGTGGAATTTCTCTTTTTGAAATATCAAACTTCTATCATAAGTGTGTTTTGCGTCTTTCCTCTTTTTTCCTCTTCAGATTAGGTTAATAATTAACTCTTTTATTATTCACCAAGGAGAATTTATGTCTTACTTCTGTGAGAAACCCACAGGAAATTAAGCTCGTCTCTCCCCGTGTTAAAGTAATTATGCAGGTGAAAACTAATTATACATAAACTCGTGGAACGTAACATATGAAAAATAGCCTTAAAAGAACATTTTGTTTTTCTATACGAGGTATGAGAGAAGTTGTGAGAACATGGGTATCTGCCCCGGCTTAAAATAATTAAGCACCTCTAAACAAAAATATTCAGTTAATTTCTAAATGAACTTACTTATAGCTTTGGTTACCTTTTTTCAATGGATTATTATAATTGAGAGGTTTTCATCCCTGAGAGAGAAGGGGGGGGGGGGTTCAAGCGCATAATTAAGCCTCACAACCTGCAGTTCTTCTACAAGGCTCCTGGAAAAAATCTGATCATCTGAATCAATAGAATCCGTCCAAAGAATGGTATTATATGGAAATGAGTACGAGAATGCTTTTAAAAGATTCTCTATGCTAAGGGTAAAGGTAATGGTAATTTTAGTTTAACGTCGTACTAGAACAACACAACGGGCTATTGACGACGGTCCGGGATCATTCCCTTTATGGAAAGATCCGAGGACAACACCTCGTCATTTTGAACCACGGTTAGATGACGAAGCAACACCTGAGCTGGCACCCCACTCTCCAAACTTCCACACCCTCCCAACGTGAGGACTTTCGACCACGACAGATTTAAGGTGCACCAGCCGCCTCTACACCATACTATTCTAAGGGAATGACCAATGGAATGTTTCCAAAGATTATATTCCACAGAATGGATAAATAGAATCGTTTCATAGGATTGTATTCCTTAGAAGGGACTAATAGAATTGATACCTAGAAAGATTCTATTTCAAAGAAAGGACCAAAAGAATCGTTACAAACGTTTACGCAAAAATTCATACAGGGTTTTTTGGATAAAAATAAATGAAACATTATATATATACGACCATTATAAATTCTGTAATAAAAAAATCGACGCACCAAGAATGTGCAGAATTACAGTGGTCCCGGGAAAGATCCACTTACAACGACGTTGATTGAGGACGTAGTCTTTAGAGACAAGGACACCATTTGGGAACATTTCAGTCTATGCCACGCCGTATGACGTATCTAGGCCAGAGGTGGACCGACGCCTTATTCACTTCCTCCCTTTGTTACCTTCCTTGTAACGGTGAAGTTCTGAAAAAAATTGAATTCTTCTGAGATTTGAATCATTTGTTTTTCTATGTATGTTCTTGACATCCATCCGTTTTTATCGCAACCGGACGACTCCTTGTTGGTGCGTTGATTTTTTTTGTTTTTTGTTTAAGAGAGTAGTACGTGCCGTTCTGTTCGATACCGTTTCTCCATCTCTCCTGCAGCTGCATCCACCCGCGCTCATACAAGCTCAGAGGTTTATGACTAGGAAACTGATCCAGGTGCCGTCGTACTGGAGCAACACAACGGGCTATTGGCGACGGTCCGGGATCAATCCCCTAAGGTAAAGATCCGATGACACCAGCACGTCATTTTGAACCACGGTCAGATGACGAGGCAACACCTGAGCTGGCACCCCACTCTCCAAACTTCCACACCAACCCAACGGGAGGACTTTCGACCATGACATATTAAAGGTGCACCAGCCGCCTCCACACCATACGTTTACAAAGATCCACGCACTGACACGAATTCGAACCAGGAGCTTCCGATCTAGAAGCTAACACCTTAACCAGCAGACCGGTTGGTTGGCAGGGGCAATCGGCAGAACGTCGTTTACAACTTGCAGGTTGCTAGCACAGTGGGCATACCCACTGAGATCCCGTCTGTCCTTCCTACAGTTATGGAATTAACAACTATTACGTATTGACTCTTTCACCTCGGAATGACCTTCGCTTTGATCCCATTCCAGAACCTGTGTCGCCCCTTCCATTTCACCCTGCGACAATACCATCGAGTATTTACTTTGGAACAACCACCGGGGCGCATCGAGTCATCACAATTTTTTCTCATTCTCGTCCGACACTCACTATTTTAAAGGATCACGAGTTAATGAGATAGGCTTCTTTTTTTTTTACTCTCCTTCCATCCTCCCTTTTATACATCCCAAAATAATCTTATCCGGAATCTGAGTTCAACCTCCCCTCTTTAATTTCTCTCTGGTTTTGGAAAATTAGAAAGTGGAAGAGATTCGGTCGCGGCCTTCGAAGAACATCCCCGAAAGTGGGATCCTTTCCTCCCCCCCCCCTTCGAATTCTTTTTTTATATATATTCTTTTCTCCCTCGCCGTCTTTCGCTTCTTCCGACTGTCGGCGGTCGCAGTTAATAGAGCCGCATCACGTGCTCCGCTGCGTCCACAAAGAGCCGCCGCCCCCCTCCCCCTCCGAGCGAATGCGAATCGATTTTTTGAGTTGATACATCGATGGACTTGAAAAAAACAGATTCCCCCTTCTTTTAATAAAACTTAATGAATGTTTTCATGTCTGATGACGCACAGCTCGAATGACAGATAGGAACTATCTTCCTTAATGAATCCGAGCCATAGTGGCGCAGTGGTTTGGTTCAGTGCTCTTGCAACCTGCGATTTGGAGAATGAGCAGATTCCAATCCTACTTGGGAGTATTTCTCCCTTCTGTGTCAAAGAGGTGGTTAATTCACATAACACTGCAGCAACACAACGAGTTATTGCCGATGGTCCGGGATCAGTCCCTTAAGGGAAAGATCCGAGGACAACACCTCGTAATTTTGAAACACGGTCAGATGACGAGGCAACACCTGAGCTGGCACCCCACTCTCCAAACTTCCACGCCAACCCAACGTGAGGACTTTCGGCCACGACAGATTTAAGGTGCACCAGCCGCCTCTACACCATACGCTTACAAACATCCATGTCCGGACCCGGATTCGAACCAAGAACCTTCCGATCTATAGGCTAACACCTTAACCACAATACCGGTTGGTCGAAACCACCTCGAGGGAAAAGATCCGAGGGCAACACCTCGTAATTTTGAACCACGGTCAGATGACGAGGCAACACTTGAGCTGGCACCCTTCTCTCCAAACTTCCACGCCAACCTAACATGAGGACGACGATTTAAGGTGCACCAGCCGCCTCAACATCTACGCTTACAAACATCTATTCACTGAGCCGGATTCGAAAAGGATCCTTCAGATCTAGAGGCTAACATCTTAACCACCAGATCGGTTGTTCGGCCACTTCATTTGTGATAGATAAGTATTTTCCTTATCGTTGCACTAAAGCAACGTAACGGGCTATTGGCGATGGTATGGTATCAATCCCTAAAGGAAAGAGACAATGACAGTTGAAACTACCGTATAAACGATGTCTGGACCTAGTATCAATCCTCAGAATGCTAACCCTTTACTCTTCCCAAGTTTTTATCCTCCCGAAACACCTCGGAACCTCTTGTTTATCATTTTGTCCTCGGCTGTTATTTATGTCGGAGCTTCGTTATTTTATGAGGGAGGGGAGCGACATAATTGACATTTTGACGAATTTTCCATTTAGCGTCGCATTCTTCTTCCGCGACACAGCCCCCCGGATTAGCCAATCGATGCAGCGAACGGAGAAGGGTTTAAATTTAGCGATTTAATTTTATTCGCCGTACTCTGTTGCATCTTGAGAAAAATGCGCTAGGTCCACGGAAGCGATGCGCTTTCCGTTGTTTCCATGGTTACCGACCGACCGGCACATTCTTTGATTCTCGAAGCCTCGCTTGTGGTGCAGCAGAACCTGCATCCACTTTAAAAGCTGAATTATCCCGAGTTTATCTACTCTTTTCATGCATTATCAAAACAATTCTGCATTTATGGCTTTGGTATAGTTCTTCATTTCACTAATGCTATGTAAAACAGAAATCGACGTTATTTGCATAGTGGTGAATGGCAGCAAACACCTGTGGGATGTAGGAAATCTAAAGCTACAAGATTCATTTTCCAGTTTTGCTGTAACAATTAAATACTTTCGCTTCGCTCGATCATCGGACACAAAATATTTTAGTCTTGCTTTATCACTATCACAGAAAGAATAGAAATGAATTCATTTACAGTAAAAATATATCCGGGATAATATAGTATGTACAAACATGGTGCCAAAAAAATCTAACCTATAATATTTACACGTTCCAAAGAGTAAGTAACTTTTGTCATTCTGTCAGTGAGCAAGCGCAAACCTTTCGGATGTAAAATCATTCCTAATCTCACCTATAATACTCGAAAACGTTCGTTTGGACTTGGGAATTCACCCTATTAGCCATTTGTTGCTCGCCTAAGCCTGTCAGCAGTATTATTGTCCGATCTTCGTTGAAATTTTTCAAGGGATTCCCTAGCACGCTGCTCTCTTCTACGCAAATTATTTTCAACAGATGGTAAAAAAACTCATTTAGAATAACGAATGTTCCTATAATGCGTAAGCGCGTAGCTCAACACAGCGAAATACTCGACATCAGAGTTGAGATTCGTAAACAAACTGATTGTTGCCAACGGCAAGAAAGAAATAAAGACCCTTTTTCCGCCACGCATAAGCGTTTTATATATATCGATAGTACTTACTTTGGGATGGTATGTATTTTAATTAACATTGCATCAGAGCAACGTAACGGGCTATTGGCGATGATAGGGTATCAATCCCTAAAGAAAAGATCCGAGGACAAACCCTATCACTTTGAACCACGGTCAGATGACGAGGCAACACCCAAGCTGGCACCCTATTTAAACTTCCACACCACTCCAGGGGGATAACATTCATAGCCTACTACAGATTGCTCGTGCACTAACCCCCTTTGCATTAGGGATGCGAAATCGATGTCGATGTTCTCAAAACATCGATGTTTTATAAAAAAAAACATCGATGTTTTTAACATCTATGTATTGGAGTCGATGTTTTTGTAACATCGATGTTTACACTTGTCGATGTTTTTATGCTGTCGATGTTTAATTTTTATGTGAAAAAAAAGTACCATTATAAAAATTACCAAATTTTCATAATCAGTAAATTGAACATACTTTTAGACCAAAGTGGCCAAGTGTGAAGGGGCTGAAAGGTATTGATGCGACATCGACGTCGATGTCTTCAAAACATCGATGATTTATAAAAAAACATTATTGTATTTACAATCGATTTATTGGGGCCAATGGAATATTACATCACGGAAATTTAACATCGATGTTCTTACGTTGTCGATGTTTTATTATTGAATGAAAAAAGCACCCTAGTAAAAATTAAGAAAATTGCAACTACGTATTTGTCAGTGATGGGGACATCCGTTCCATCCAATAGAGTTTTTTCCCTAACTGGTTGGATAGTGAGTGAAAAAAGAAGTCGGCTTAAGGTGGAGAATGTTAACAAATTTCTTTTTTACAAATGGTAAATAACAAATATTGGGGCATGTAATAATAATATGCCCTAATATTTTTTTAATTACAGTAAATAAAAAATAAGTTTGTTATGTTTTCCCCCCATAAGTTGATAAATAATTAATAATAACTAACAATAATTATTGTTATGTATCTACCTAATTATACTTATAGTTGGTAGTACCTATGTCAAATGGTTGTAAGTATTATTTTCTTTTATAATATTCATTTTGAAAATAAAAGATTTTTTAACTGTACGTATTAATTTTTTTGAACTTGTTTTGACAGTTAAAAAAATCTTAGTTTTAAATTAATAAATATGGCTAATGACAAATTAAATCCCCCCCCCACGAACATTAATGTTTGTGGTTACTAAACCAGATTTAAGAAATTGGGGGGGGGGATGAGTTTAAATATACTAATGTTTAAAAACATCGATGGTTTAAAACATCGATGGTTTTGGGTCTATGAATTTTCAACATCGATGTTTCAATTTTGAACATTGATGTTTCAAAACATCGATGTTTTGTTATCGATGTCGCATCCCTACTTTGCGTACGACGGTCTTCGGTTGAATTCGAGTTGCTAATCCGTTACTCTTCCAACTCGGCTACCACTGTACCGATCGTATTGGGATAAGGATTTTAAGGGGACATAGTACCTTTCGGGACAAAAATTGATCATTTTTCTGTACCATTTTCGACTCATCATAAATCAACAACCTTTACTCATTTTTGAATGGAATTTTGATAGGTTCTATAATAAAGTACTAACTTTAAAAACATGGTAAAATATTTGTAATTTAGATAAAATATTTTTTTAAACAACATAAAATGTGAACACAAAAATAAAAATAATTAATTGGCTAACATCTTGCTTCCCGCAAGATAATTTTTGAAATATATACAGTAGAATCTAAATTTTGATGTCAAATTAAAGCTAAATGATACCTTTATACTGCAAACCTCAAAATTGAAAATTATCTAGTATTTCAATACTTAAAAAAAATTACAATTTCATAAAAAATTTAAATTATTGAAATTTTTGTTTTTATCATGCTATATATTAAAATGTATGCATCTCATTAATATATTGGAGGTTCACAGAATTAAGATCCATAAGTAGAATATACATGTAAAATATTATAGCTCTACAATCATAACTTTTTTTGTAATATTGTGTGAAAGTCTAAAAATCAGAAACTGAGAAAATCAAGTTTGAAGATTGAATTTCTACTATGTAAAATATCATAAAAATCTTAGGGTTTAAAATGCTCCTGCTACATATGTAGGACCTTCTATTTCTGCCAAATGCTCATTTAAAACTTTTTTTTCTCATTCTGTGAGCCTTACGGTCCTCTAGTGTTGATGATCTACATTTAATTTTTGCACTTTTCAAACACGACAAACCAGATTTTTTAGTAGTGGTGTATGCAAAATGTCCTACCTGCAGGCCAAGACATTTCAAAATGCTCAGACGACCTGCCATTCCATCATTAAAAATTACTAATGCTTCGTTTATTAAAAAGTAATCAACAGTTTTAGATGATCCGGATGTTTTCGGACAATACTTCCAAACAGTGGAATAAAAGGCTCATTAGCATTTTGTGTCTTGCCACCCAGACATTTTTTCAACAACTTGGGTGCTGATAGTTCTGCAAACGTAGGTTTAATTGCATCCATTACAGGTATTGGCACAGTTTTCTTGAGTATGTAGGAAACACTTGTGTCAAATTGGGATCTTTAATACTCACGTCATGACGTGGTACTGTCAGATTGTTTCCCTCGGGAATGCTGATTCCCATGAAAATGACGTTTCTTATGCGAAAATCACCAGATCTACGATCTGCTTTGCCAGACATTTTAGCAGGATTTATAAACAGACTATTTATATCAATAACAAAAAATCGCAACGTCTTTCGAAAGCTAAGACAGAAGAGAGCACATGAAAGCAGCTAGCTGTTATTCTTGGATTGTTATTCTTCTTTCAATCAAGTTATCTTGGTTAAAGTTATCAAGTTATCTTTCAATTGTTATTCTTGGAGTTGAACAATTCCTTCTCCCTGTTAAATAAATGCATTACATAGATCAACAGAGTGGCTGAATATAAAATAATTACAAGGATACTTTCCATTCTGAAACCGAAACTAACTAAATTCAATTCACTATCACAAGGTCAGTCAGTATTGACATTTACGTTTTTTATTGCCGTAAGCGTAATTTTCGTCGGATCTCGATGCAGTTTGTTTTAAAATGCTCCCAACATTCTAAATTCTTTTTAAAAATGCTTTTGAAAAATTGATTTTTTGATGGGTAAAAGGTATTATGTCCCCTTAAATTATTCAGCGAATAAAATAGTTTTAAAAAATTCTTTCAATTTTAGTCATATCGTGCAGTTTTATTGTTTCAAGTATTGCCATTTTTTAAACTGATACCGCAAGTACACTCCCCTACAATAATGGACCTGACAGCAAGATGGGATGGGGTGAAGCAAAGAATATATGCTTTAATAGGGGGATGGTCCCCACGAGTACTGCAATAACACTAGCAACCCTTTTGGGAATACTTTCAACAAGGTTTTGATACGCAGCTATGGGTATTTTTCCTCCTCCAAGAATGTCGCTGCTTTAGATTTCGGACGTGGTTCACTGGTCAGTTAAGCGTCGCTCTCACGCGTCCCACACATGTACTATGGGGTTTAGTTCGGGACTCTGAGCAGGCCAGGAAAGACGTTTGACATCCATATCTGGATACCACTGCTCAACAGAGGCTGCAACATGACGCGGAGCGTTGTCGTCCTGGAAGTAACATTCGTGTGGAGTGGAGAGTGCGTCTCCAGAGCACATCCTCACTTGCCTACGCTTATCTAGGGAGACTTTTGAGACGGATCCTTTGCTGGCCCTGGATTTTTTAAGGGTGTATGGTCTCATGAACGATGTCTAGCTGCCGCTAGACAGAGAAGGATTCGTAACAACAACAACATTCGTCCATTCCATAAAATTGCCAGAGCTTAGGAAGAACCCGATGGTCCAAAATGTTTCTGTCGTCGCCGGCGAGCAATTGACCAGGAACAACGTGAAAAGGTTCCAGGCCAAGCCACGAAAAACACGCCCAAAATAGGAGTCGTATTTTACACAATTCCGCTGGCGTTCGGTCCATTATTGTAGTGCAACCGCGTTTCAAATAATCTTTTTCCTCGGTATGCTTCAAGAACAAATACAAAGCGGGAAATTAAACCTAATATTGGGTTACGGTATTAAAACCCTCTTCGGAATTTAATACTAAAAATTGATTTCCGTACGTGCCGGCGGAAACAGAGCAGCGCAGTTCGCGTCCAATTTAAGCGAAATATGCTAAAATAAGACGGGAAAGTTATCAATAAAAGTCGACATGGGCCGCATGTTCCCGAACATTCCAGGCGTGCTTTTAAAAAGGCCGGCCACTTTCCCAGTCACGGTTGCCGTAAATTAAATGCCTCTCCGAGATTACCCGAGCTGCCGTCATTAGATTAATGAATTTATCCGGTTTTCGCTCCCCGATTTTTGCGCTTTTTGCTCTTGCGGCGGTCGGCCCCCGTCTGACAGGTCGTGACGCTAACTGCAAAGGTACACAGGACTTTATTGAGGGAAGTGCCGATGAAGCGAGGACACTCGACAGGGGAGGGGGGTGAGACGGGAATAAAAAATGAAGCGAAATCACTGGCTATTTCGGGGTTGGAGTGGAGCACTTAAGCACTTCGGTGAGTTAGAAAATTCTGATATGATATTTAGATTTTGTTGTCGTCCTCGTCTGTGTTGGAATCTTTTTAATCTGGACTCATTTTAAAATTTTACCCATGATAGAATTTGGTACTAGGGTTGGAAAAATATCGGTTGAATCACGACTAAACCTTTCGACATCGGATATACACCACCCTACAATAATGGACCTGACAGCAAGATGCGATGGTATAAGGAAAAGAATGTTTTAATAGGGGGATTGCCTCCCACGTGCTGAAATAACATTGGCAACCCTTCTGGGATACTTTCAACGAGGTTCTTATACACAGCTAGGGGTATTTATGTCCATTCCTGCTGCAACAATGTCGCCAGCTCGGCTGTAGATTTCGTTCGTGGTTCCCTGGTCAGTTAAGCGTCGCTCTTAAGCTTCGGTTTCCTAAGAAAGCGTAGCCGTGATCTAGCGGCCGTGATGTATCGGTGGGTGACGTCACTAAAACGTTGTTCATATTAACACATGGTGTTGGTTTCCTAGAGAGCGTTGTTTGTGAGCGTAACGAAAATAATCGGAGCCGCCATTTCCATGACTGTCGTCATAGCGGTCTCAAACAGTTGGGGAACGTTTTTTCTCTTGTAGCGACAAGATTTCATTTCCTGCTCCAAACGATTTGAACGAAGAGCAGCGAAATAAATAAACATTTTTGACTGCCATTGATTAATTCGTTTTTGTAAAATCGGGATCGTTAAACACAGAATAAAAATTTCAACGGATTTGAAATCTGCGGAAAATTTGACACCAGATTGTTACCTTAAATGTGATTTTCTTTAAATAAATAATTAATTATTTGATAAATAATTAAATAATCAAATGGTAAATAATTGAATAATAAAACTCTTTTTGATATCGATCTGGCGTAGAAATTTACGCTGATTTGAAATCTGTTGAAATTTTCACTCTACCTTCAACGATCCCGAAGTTAGAAACTTTAAACTAGAGAATAAAAAACCACTTTATTTTGTTTCTCGAATAAAATAAACCACGACAGCCGTCTGTGTTGCCCATTCTCCAACGTATTCTTTCCGTCTAAGTTGACACCTCGGGATTTTTGTTTAGACGGCCGTCTAGTTATGCCCGCGGCATCATGACGTATCACGGCTGTTAGATAACGGCTCCACTTTCTTAGGAAACCAAAGCTTTACGCGTCCCACACATGTTCTATGGGGTTTAGGTATGGACTCTGGACACGCCAGGAAAGACGTTTTACATCCATATCTCGATACCACTGGTCGACAGACGCTGCATCATGACACGGAGCGTTGGCGTCCTGGAAGTAACATTCGTTCATTCCATAAAAATTGCCAGAGCGTAAGAAACCCTTATTCTCCAAAAAGTTCTTGTAGGCGTCGGCGTTCAATTGGCCAGGAACACCATGCAAAGGTCCCAGGCCATACCACGAAAAACACCCCCAAACAAGTAGTCAGATTTTATACAAATAGCTGACGTCCAGTCCATTATTGTAGGGTAGTTCAGATATCGCGATTCTTATAACTTTCAAGGTACTGACTGTAAATATTTCAACTTTCCGTACTGACCGTAGTCTAAATTCCTTCTTGGCGCGATCGAGGTACAACTCACGTAATCTAAAGGTTAATACTTGTTTTAGAGGGAGACACTGAAAGGGGGTGACTTAAAACACGTACTAGATCGGTCCAACATTCAGAGAAAAAAAATATTCAATTGTGTAATGGTAGTTATTTTAATAAACGTCACACTGGAGCAACAGAGCGGGTTATTGGCGGGATCAAACCAGAACAATTGTGTAAGGAATTAGTGTCATTAATAAGATGGTCTGGGGAGTTTTATGGTCTGAGGGCCATATTTAGCCACACAATGTCATGTAAGTACGAGGGCAGGAAAATACAAGCATATTACGATATCGGTAATGGTAATTTTTAATTAACGTCGTACTAGAGCAACACAACGGGTTAACGACGACGGTCCGGGATCAATCCCCTAAAGCTTCGGTTTCCTAAGAAAGCGTAGCCGTGATCTAGCGACCGTGAATTATCGGTGACAGACGTCACTAAAACGTTGTTTATACTAACACATGGTGTTGGTTTTCTAGAGAGCGTTGTTTGTGAGCGTAACGAAAATGATCGGAGCCGCCATTTCCATGACTGTCGTCATAGAGGTCTCAAACAGTTGGGGAACGTTTTTTCTCTTGTAGCGGCCAGATTTCATTTCCTGCTCCAAACGATTCGAGCGAAGAGGAGCGAAATAAATAAACATTTTTGACTGCCATTGATTAATTCGTTTTTGTAAAATCGGGATCGTTAAACACAGAATAAAAATTTCAACAGATTTGAAATCTACGGAAAATTTGTCACCAGATCGATACCTTAAATGTGATTTTCTTTAAATAATTAATTAATTCTTTAATAAATAATTAAATAATCAAATGGTGAATAATTGAATAATAAAACTGTTTTTGATATCGATCTGGCGTAGAAATTTAAGCTGATTTGAAATCTGTTGAAATTTTCACTCTACCTTCAACGATCCCGGTTAGAAACTTTGAACTAGAGAATAAAAAAACCACTTTGTTTTGCTTCTCGAATAAAATAAACCACGACAGCCGTCTGTGTTGCCCATTCTCCAACGTATTCTGTCCATCTAAGTTGACACCTCAGGATTCTTGTTTAGACGACCGTCTAGTTATGCTCGCGGAATCATGACGTATCACGGCTGTTAGATAACGGCTCCACTTTCTTAGGCAATGGCAATTTTAGTTAACGTCGTACTAGAGCAACACAACGGGCTATTGACGACGGTCCGGGATCAATCCCTTAAGGGAAAGATCCGAGGACAACACCTCGTAATTTTGAACCACAGTCAGATGACGAACCACTTTCTTAGGAAACCGAAGCTTTAGGAATGGATTTGAGGACAACACCACGTCATTTTGAACCACGGTCAGATGACGAGGCAACATCTGTGCTGGCACCCCATCATCCAAACTTAAACTCCAACCCAACGTGCGGACTTTCGGCGACGACATATTTAAGGTGAACCAGCCGCCTTTATACCATATGGTTACAAACATCCATGACCCGGATTCGAACCAGGAACCTTCCGATCTTGAGTTAGCCACCAGACCGGTCGGCGCGGAAATGAAACGGGCTTTTGGCGAGGGTCCGAGATCAATCCCGAAGGGAAAGATACGAAGATAACACCTCTCTATTTTGAACCCCGTCAAATGACGAGTTCACAACTGAGCTGCCACTGTTGTGTTGCAAACTCTAGGTTTTTTTTTCAGTAATCTATAACTCCGGAGTTCTTTACTTATAAAGGTTTTCATTACATCCCCTTTTGTATATTTGTGTTGTAAATGTATATACTTTTAAATATTTGGAAGTACCGAAGAGATGCTTGGCCTGTAAAACCTTTACAAATTATTAAGCTATCATTTCAGTGTTATTATATTGTGTTTTTCCTATCCACTGTCTGCTTTACTTTCCTGTGGGATATGTTTTTAACCAGAGGCTTCCTCTGGTTCTTTTTTCGGCTCAATCATTCCAAGTGTATTGCGTATGAAGGTGTCCTGTCTTCGGTCAGTCATTGTCCCTTTTCTGAAACGAGGTTTTTTTCGAGTGGTTCCTCCCGACCCCCCTTTGCAGCAAACTCATAAAACTATTCCCCCTCTCTCAAGGAATGCAGTAGAGGTTGTGTCAACGCTGAACACGCTCGAGTTCATCGTCCGACAGCGGTCTTCGCCTCACCCCAACCCCCAAGTTGCGGGTGGACACCGGCCAGAAGCAGAAACGGAGAAACTATCATCGTCCCGGAGCCAATCAGAAAATTTGCTTGCCCAGATGGAATCCATCCTAAAATTTCTGGAAGGATGGTGGCAACAGGAGGGCTATTGGCTATAAAGAGGGGACACAACGAGAAAACGGGGCTTTTTTCTCTTTTGGACGGATATGCAGACATTCTGAGATCTGTCTGCTAAAGGGGCTTTTTGCTGGATGTGGGGACGCTGACGAGATGCTTTCAAACGATTGGTAATACAGCTCCAGGATTCATTTTTATCCCTTCTACCTCTTTCTTCAATCTCTTTCGTTCCTGCCTCCTCTTATAGGAACATTAAAATATAAAATTATAATTTAAAGGTTGATCTAATTATGTGTCGCGCTATTGATTTTTGTCAAATGGTTATTTCTGTGATCATATAATTATTGTAAAGATCTTTATAATCGGTAAATCCTTATGCGTAAATAAATATTCCATTATTCTAGTTTTAAAATCTTTTGATTTTGAGTATTCCTCTTTACTCGTCAGCACAGACAACAGCATGTATCAGGTTTACTTGATTATTGTTTTAATTTTACAACGCATTATGTGACCACCATTCATGAATAACGTATTCTTTGGCCATTGAATCGCAACCTATATAGCGGTTGCATCTTGCTACACAGCAAGGAGAAATTGGTGCCGTCTTGCTACACAGCACCACCCCACTCTCCAAACTTCTACACCACTCCAACTGGAGGCCACGAGATTGCCCCCGTTTTTACAGGACTATCTTTGGTAGGAGTCAAATTTTCAACCAATTCGAATCTTCGTATATGAAAAGGGGTTTGTACATGTTGAAGAAACCAGTATCGATGGTTTGGTAATGGTAATTTTCACAATCGCTGTTAAATGACAGTCGGAACCTACACGCGTGGTTTGAAACATCTCACTTAAATGATTTATTCCAATAGCATCCCTTTGTCTTAAAAGTAGACACTTATCGTCACAGTGGAATACTCAAAAGTCCACAAGGAGCATATCGCAGATGGAAATCCTCAGATTGACATTTGTTTCGATTATTTCCCTCTAGTGTATGTCCGTCCTCGCGGCCTCAATATCAACCCCAATAATCTCGAAACTCGATTCCAATGAACACTTCACTAAATAAATAGACAACTCCGTGCGTTGGAATCAAACTCCTTATTATCGGATCATTTGATTACAATTGAATATCCGGGTTAGTTTGTGTTCCAATACCGAGTTCCGTGACTGAAATGTGACTCCCAGTGTAATTATGTTTCCGAATATGGATGTATATAAACATCTTTTTCGGATCTGCGTCTGGATGTTTCATGTTAGATGAATTCCGAATTGTAACCGATTTGGCAGACACGATTCATTGAATGCGAATTACCATTATTTATTTGCTTATAATTATATGTGTAGCTTTATTTGTATTTTTTTTTGTTTGCTTATAAATTATTTTTGTAGTTTTATTTGTATTTGTAGTATGTTTGATGATAATTTATGTTTGTAGTTTATTTGCATTATTTGTTTGATTACAAATTATATTTCTAATTATATTTGTTTGTTTTTGTTTGCTAATAAATACTTTATTTTTTATAATTGGTTTGCTAAAAGTAATATTTAAATTATTTGCTTGCCTATAAGTTATGTTTGCAATTTAATTGTAATACGTGTCTGCTTATCAATTTTATTCGTATTACTAGCAAAATACCCAGCCCTACTCGGTATGAATTGGTTAACTCTAGATAGAAGAGACTATATGTGTATGTGTATATATATATATATATATATATATATATATATATGTATATATGTAAGATTCGTGTTGTTCTGTTTGGTAAGGTCTATATTAAAGACTTCGAATCTTACAGCACATTGACATTTAATGAATAAATATATACAATTATTATGTACAGTTGAGTTATATTTTAAAACAGTTCCGTCATTATCTGCAGCAGTCGTCTCTGCTCGGAAAAAATACGTCAGCTCTCAATGGCGTCCAGGGGAAAAAGTGTCTGTTCTATTAATTTTCTCGTAACTGAATACCGGAATGTGAATGGCTCGTGACAGTCTTGCCTTGCATTCCTACTACAATGCAACTGACTCCTACCAGTCTCGTTGCTCTTATAATGAGTTCTTTCCAGACTAGTAGACAACTACCGTTGTTTAGTATTCCTACAATCGGCCATCCTGATGATCTTTCGTCCTCGAAAGGGGGGAACACGACAAACCTAAAAAAAACAAAACACAAAACAGTATCTGGGAATACATTGATTCAGTATTAGTTATTGAACCACGACTTCATATGGTCAGCTGCTGTCGACGTCAAGTTCGGTCCTTCATGGTTTCCAACTTTCTCAACGTCATAGCGATCATGGGGTTTCACTTTCTTCACTCGATATGGTCCTAAGAATTTCGGTCGTAATTTCATTCCGACACCAAATTGAGTCCGCTGAATAGCAATAAGATCGCCCTCTTTGTATTGATGAGGTTTCTTCCTCTTCTTATCATACGTTCTTTTATTCTCTTCCTGAATTTTTAGGATATTCTCTTTGGCATCGTCTCTTAATTTCTTCCTCTTCTCTAGAAAAACTTCAGTATATTCTTCTTCTAAAAGCTGGACTATCTTGAGATCTTCTTTGTTTCGCATTTTCACACCTGTCAAAAGTTCGAAGGGTGTCCATCTTGTGCTTCTGGAGGTTGTACTATTGAGTATTCTTTGTACGGCGTCAACGTGTTTGAACCATTTGATCGGTTCTTCAATTGAAAGTTTGGATAACACTGGAATCAGGGTTTTGTGCATTCTTTCTACTTGTCCATTGCCTCTTGGGATTCCTGTTGTGATTTTTAGGTGTTCAATCCCGTTTTCGCAACAAAAATCTGTAAATTCTTTAGATGTAAAAGCGGATCCTCTATCCGAGATTATCCTCGCAGGATTTCCAAAACTATTTTGTTGTTGTTTGAGTTTATTTATTGCGTCACCTGATGTCGTAGATTTGGTAGGATATAACCAAGTGAATTTTGTGAATGCGTCTACTACCGTGAAGATATGCTGATAGTTCTTAGATGTTGAAGGTAACGGACCTATGAAATCAATGTGATAAGTGTATAATGGAACGTCCTCTTTAGGAATTGGATTTATAAATTTGTTATCCTCTGCTATGGTTCGTTTTACCTCCAACTTAGTGTTTGGTTCCAGACGATTAGTTACTTCAAGATGAGTTTCGGTTTGAATTTTAGTTGAATCTGAAGTGTTCGCTAAATTAACAATTCTTGCGTAATTCACTCGAAAATTATCGCGTCTGCTCAAAACATGAATTCCGCTCTCTGATAAAGTAAGATTTAACTTATTTATGCAATCGAACCCAAGAACAATATCATCAGGTAAATTTTTTAAAACATAAACATCAGTAACAATAATGCATTCATCAATAATAATTTCTGTAGAAAAGAAACCTAGAGGAGAAATGTGTTCTCCTCCTATACCCATTAAAGTCACATTATCAAAACTCAATTTTGGGGAGCCAATTTCAACATAAAATTCATATTTTATCATTGACACATCACTTCCTGTGTCGATTAGCGCATTAGATCTTTTCCCGCACATTTCAACATATTTTCTAAGCTTAGTACGAGAATTAAAAGGGCTATTAATTAAAGTTCTATTTACATCTCTTTTGGGACACACGTCGGCCTTGTGCCCATAATTTTTACATTTAAAGCATCTCACACCCTCAGTTTTCTTTTCACAATTTATCGACTTATGTCCATATTCATTGCAGTTGTAACATTTTATATGATTGGTGTTAGTTTGTTCAGGGCGCACGAAAGATCGAGGCTTTAATTTGTCAAAATCCCTATTGAAACGCTTCTTATATTTATCGTCTGATGTTTTCGAATCTCTATTGGTTTTTAAATGACATCGAGCCGCTTCATATTCGTCTAATTTATTGACGAGTTGGTCTATTTTCGTTATTTTCGGTAGCTCGTCTATAAAATGGTCTCGAACGTCATTGGGTATTTTTCGTTTTAGTTCATCGGTAATCATGAGTTCTTTAAGGTCTTGGTAATTTGATACTTCCAACCCACTCGTCCATTCTTCAAAGAAATTTTTCAGATCATGAGCAAAGTCATTCCAAGTAGAAGACGCTTCTTTTCTATGCGAAAGGAAATTTTGCCTAAATTGTTCCGGATTTAATTTAAAACGTTTCAACAATAATCTCTTGACATTTTCATAGTCATTAGCCTTTTCGTCAGGCTCACGCGTGATAAGATTAGCCAAATCCAATGGGAGTAAACCCAACAAATGTGTAACCCATTCCGTTTTTGGTATTTCGATACGACTAATCTGTCTTTCAAATAATATTAAATAACAGCTAATATCCTTATTCGTCTCGTAACGGTTAATCAATTTCAATAAATCGTTATTGTATAGGCTGGTAGTTTTACCATAACTGTTGCCTTGTCCGTTAGCAGTTTCGATTTCGAGTTTCCTTAATTCGAATTCGCGGGCTTGTTTTTCGGCTTCAATTTTCTCTTCGCGTTCAGTTATAATAACGCTCAACAGATTTTTGTTATCTCCTCGTCATAATTTTCAGAATCTATTATAAGTTTCGAGCACTGCGCTACTTTGGGATTCGCTGGCACTATCAGGCCTAATTCGTCAATCAATGTCAGCAAATCCGCTTTTCGGGCCTTAGTTAAATATGCCATGTCATCAAGTAAAACAAAATTCTGTACTCACAGTTTCGAAAGTTCCTTCTATCCGTCTTTTCCGTCAACTCGTCTTTTGCGTCTACGCATTTTTTCGTCTACGCGCTTTCTTTTTTTGTCGTTTCAGTCTATCATCAGCACCACGTCAGGAGAAGTCATGAAACTGTTCTTGCAGATGATTAAAACACAAGTCCAGGTTTGCATAGGGAGTCAAAACATTCCGCCGGCCGGTTCAATCGTCACTGCTTTCGGGGTCTGCTAATCCGTCGTCGCTACCCTTAGTTGGAGCGGAAGGAGGTTCACGCCCTCGTACGAAGGAGGAGAATCGTCGCGGTCGTCAACGGTTTTTCACATCGCGGCCGAACCCTCATTTTTTGTAAGATTCGTGTTGTTCTGTTTGGTAAGGTCTATATTAAAGACTTCGAATCTTACAGCACATTGACATTTAATGAATAAATATCCACAATTATTATGTACAGTTGAGTTATATTTTAAAACAGTTCCGTCATTATCTGCAGCAGTCGTCTCTGCTCGGAAAAAATACGTCAGCTCTCAATGGCGTCCAGGGGGAAAAAAAAGTGTCTGTTCTATTAATTTTCTCGTAACTGAATACCGGAATGTGGATGGCTCCTGACAGTCTTGCCTTGCATTCCTACTACAATGCAATTGACTCCTACCAGTCTCGTTGCTCTTATAATGAGTTCTTTCCAGACTAGTAGACAACTACCGTTGTCTAGTATTCCTATATATATATATATATATATATATATATATATATATATATATATATATATTGTAGCGCCCATATTTATGCTAATGACAGTGTCTCCCTCTGACGGTTAGCAATGTGAAATAGGCAGTCGAGAGCCAAGTTTCCCATGCGCGGACGCATGGTCTTCTGTATCCCTAACTCTTAACTAAATTTAATATGTGTGTTGTGTGTAACTTAGATCTCATTAAAGATGTTACACTAAATTTTGGCTCACTAGCATTCCATTTTCTTACACAAACAGAACCCAGTGGCTTTCCCCGGCCACAAACTGGCGCCCAACGTGTGTTCGAATGCGTTGTTGAAGTCAAAATTTTAACTTGGCTCCTGGCTCGGTAATTTTTTCAGATAATGCGCACTTGGGACAAAGGTGTCGCTTGAAGAATCCTACAACCGTTTTGGATTTTGCTAAGCACATGGAAACAGGTTAGTTTCTGTGCTGTACGGACCATCAGTCTCCGCTTATGGATAACAGGTATTTTCTGTTTACCTTTTGTTTCGCCAGGCCAAACTGGGAAACCATTCTGTAGTAATAATGCATTCCTTTGTGTTCAAGTAACATCCTGTTACCAAAAGGCTATATCTTGTATAAATTACTTGTTTGAGTTTTAAAAATTTGTCTCAAAAATGATATATCTAACAATCTTTTAAGATTTTAATTATCTTTTAAGCTATGATATTTTTTTTAAATGAAACATTCTAATTTCGATTTGAAATTTAAATGTTCTTGCTTATCGGACTGGAAATTAGTCGGATCTTGAAAGTATCATTTTTTGGTTTAGTAGACAGGAAACAATTTTTTTCTTGTATATTGTTGATATAAGATATATTTTATGTGTGATCTTAATGATTTATTTTCGAATTAAAAGCTTATGAATAGGTTTTTAGTGCATTTCATAAAAGGAAAGATATAAAAAAAAGTATTGTATTCTAGTATTTTTTAAATTCAAGAATGATTGGAGTAATAATTCGTATTATGAAGTACACATTTGTAATTTTATGTGGTATCTAGTTTTGAGTATCGCGTGATCAAGGAGAGGCTCAGGGACAATGTACATGTAAAGTAAAAGGGACTACTCATTCATTCGAATTCCTATGACCTTGTAATTGAAAGAGAAGGTGTTTATGGGTTTTTGGGTGCTCTGTTTATAATTGTGCATTTTGAAGGGGGATTTTTTCTTGACGAACATTGTTTGCTTCGCGAAAGAGAGATTTTTGTTTTGTTGTTCACACATTTGGGGAGATTGGTTTTCAGAGATCGGTTACATGGAAGTTTTTGGGGGTTGTGTTTTAAATACCAATTGAATTCCTATTGTTTTAACAAATGTGCATATAATAAATTTAGGATTTTAGTTTGATTATATATGTTAACTGGTATACATTTACTGTCATTGTTACTCATTCTTGCATAAAATAATTCTTAATGTCACAATATTGCAAACGTATTAATAATAGTGTTATTGTTAACCTTATTATATTTCTTATCAAAGATTATTTCAGTGAAATATCGTCAATGTTCTGAGAATTTTGAATAAGTGTTTATTATAAAAATTTAGAACTTTTACACACATTTTAGATGTTTAATTGAAAGTATTTGGGCTTAATGATGCAATATTCCGTTTAAATTAGTGCATTTTATTTATACTATTTTTAATGGTAAAAATATAAAGTGACTCTGAACAACAGAACTATAAGGAAAATGTCATTCCTCGGTAAAGCAAGAAAATGCGATCTGGTCGGTCTGGCATTAGAGATGGGGGAACATTCTGATGATAGAGATACAGTAATCTAATTAAGAACGATTATTACTTCGAGTCCGGCTTACGAAGAAGAATTTGTAAACAACTTACTCCAGCATATTATCACTGAGAGACAGGAACTGGAAGCAAAGATCAAGCAAGAGAAAGAAGAAATTAAAGAAAGGAAGATTTAGAATTCGAAGAGCGAAAGAGGAAGGATGGTTACGAATTCGAGCTACAGAAGTTGAGACTCCAGGAAGAAGCGGCTCGAACGTCAGCTTCCATAGAACAGAATGCAGTTCCACATTCAGCCAAACCCAAACTGGATTTGCAGACTCTTATTCAACGATTTGATCCTGCAACAAACGATGTGAGTTTGTACCTCGTCATCTTCGAAAGGCAAGCCCGGAGAGCTGAAATCCCTAAAGAATTCTGGGCAGCACATTTAATTGGATTGTTGCCATACGATGTTGCTCAAATTATTGCCAGGGAAGCGGAAGAAGTTTCCCAAGATTATGAACAAGTTAAGCAGCTTCTACTCAAGCGCTATAAGTTAACTCCAGAGAAATTTCGTCAATCATTCGTGAGACATGCAAAAAGTCCAGAAAGCACTTGGACAGATTTCGCATATGAAACGAGGAACTATTTTCAGGGTTGGATTTCGGGTCTTGAAATCACCACTTTCGACGGACTCTCTGATCTGATGATTGCAGATCAAATAAAACGCCGTGTTCCTCAGGAGATTCGAGAACATTTCATCGATGAGTGGACTCGGATAAAAACAGTAAAAGATCTAGTGAAGAAGCTGGACGACTGTGAAATGGTTCGACCAAATAACAGTAAGGATTTTGCTCCCAAGACGCAAAATAAACAGTGGAATGGAACTCCAAAGGCTCCAGCGCAGGGGGATAGCAAAGCCCAGCGTCGGGATTGGAGAGGGGTTAGCAACAACCGTGAAGTGCAGCAGGACAAACGAAAATATCCAAGGACACAGCAGGACAACGAAAAGTCCAAAGCTAAAGTAACTTGTTTCTCATGTGGATTAGAAGGACACATGAAAGGAACCTGCCCAAATTGGGACAAGATTAAAGATGGTAGAGGTGCTAACAGAAATAAACAGCGTCCTCTTAGTCAAAATAGAGCCCAAAGAAACACTGAACTTCAAAACGAAGACATCAGACCTCCCATAGCATGTTATGGATGTGGTTGCCCAGGAGTTATTAAATCAAGATGCAGCACTTGCAATCCAACCATACCGAATGATTATTCGAAATCACCAAATGTTAATCATCTGGAACTTTACAGTTGTTCAACATTGAGACACCCATTGAGCCTTATCCAGATCACAATTTGCAACCAACAGGCTGCCGTGTGTGCAGACATGGGTGCGACTTGTTCCGTGGCTGGAGAAAAGTTGTACAAACGTCTCCAGGAGTTTGGTCTGCATTTTGAGGACAGGAAGGTAGATTTAAAGCTTGCTGATGGCTGCGTGAAAACAACAGATGTCCTCAGTACTGTGGTTGATATTGGCATCAATGGTAAGGTGATCCCAACAGAACTTCTTGTCCTAAAACAAGCCAAAGGAAACATAACTCTTTTGGGCGAGGACTTCCTCCAAGCAGCAGGGGTAGTTCTGGATCTTCAACAAAATGAATGGTTTTTCTCTTAAACCCCGCAAAAGAAAAACAGTTTTATTTCACCAACAACGGATGTGTCACTCTTGGCAACGCATGCTATATTCTTATTCGATCCATCCCTTCGAGAGGATGAAGGTACAGGACTTTCGAGAGGAAGGACAGGATGTTGAGGGAACCGAAGTGACAGTGGCATCTGACCACCAACCCCTCAAGTGGTTACTCAGCCTCAAATCTCCAACCGGACGTCTTGCTAGATGGGCGCTCGAGATTCAGTCCTTCAACCTGAAAGTGCAGTACATCCCTGGAAAGGCAAATGTCATTGCTGACATGCCCTCCCGCCCTGTTTGTAAAGAAGATCAAAGTTCTTCATGTGAAATTTCCAACATCGTTGTTGCGGACTTGCCCGCAAGAAGTTCCAAAGATATGAGAGATTCCCAAATGCAAGATGACAGTTCGAGGAAAATCATTGAAAGTTTTGAATCCCCTCTGAAAACAGAGGAATACACCAACTGGACTGAGCGTGGTTTCTTAATGAATCAAGGAGTTCTCTACCGATACGTACCAGACGCGGATTCTGAAGAGGCGCAATTAGTCATCCCGACATCAGAACGTTTAGCAATAATGAAGAAACACCATGATGACCCTATGGCTGGACACTATGGAGAAGAAGGGACTTTCCAACGTATCACCAAACGATATTATTGGACAGGAATGCGGAAATACATATCAGAATATGTAAAAAATTGTCCTGATTGTATTCGTTACAAGGCTACCAATTTGAAACCAGCTGGACTGTTGAGAACCCCCGTCCATTCACAGCGCTTCGAAACAATCTCCATTGATCTTTTTGGACCATTGCCACGCAGTGACACAGGCATGCAGTGGATTTTTATCGTTGAAGACTGTGCCACAAGGTGGGTTGAGTTATTTCCTCTTCCTCAAGCCACGGCACGTGCGTGTGCTACGACCCTTATTGAAGTTTTCATGAGACATGGGATCCCTAGACGAATAATCAGCGACAACGGAACTCAGTTTGTCAGCGCGGTGTTACAGCAGATTTGTTTCACCCTCAACATTCAACAAAATTTGATTCCCGTTTATTTTCCTCAATCAAATCCAGTGGAACGTAAAAACAGGGATCTCAAGCCACGTCTCGCTATTCTGGTTGGAGACGAACACGATAACTGGCCCTCAAAAATTTCCGTTATACGCTTTGCAATGAACACTGCAGTTTGTGAAACCACTGGACATACTCCTTCTTTCCTCACATATGGAAAAGAACTCCGCACAGTTGACGATGTGGTACAAAATTTCACATCAGTCATCGAAAATGACAACTTAGTTGCTGAAATTACCCCTTACCTAAGAAAATTCGCAACCCTTTCTCGAGACATCAGAGAACGAATCGAAGGTAAACAAGATCAACGAAAAAGACAGTACGACAAAAACCGTCGTCAAGTGTACTTTTCCCAAGGAGACAAGGTTTGGATAAATCTACATCCTCTAAGTAATGCCCGACATAAGAAGACAGCAAAATTTATGCCCAAACGAGACGGACCATACATAATACTCACTCAGAAGTCCCCCACTTCTTATGTCATAGCCAGTATTGATAAACCATGTCAGCCACTCGCGACTTACCATGTCTCTGCTCTCACACCCTTCAGAGACATTAATACTACTCCAGTAGCCCCTCTTCGTAAGAGAGGTCGAGCACCCAATGTACCTGGGAACTCGAACTCAGATAAAGAACTTTCAAGTTCTTCAGGAACTGCTTCCCGGACTGGTCGCTTTCCACGGAAAGCCAAAAGAATTTGAACTTGACCATTACCACTGCAGAACTTTTCGATCCTGGTCACCTCACCGGGACGTTGTCGGGACCAGAGGGGGGAGTCTGTAGCCCCCCATGTTTATGCTAATGACAGTGTCTCCCTCTGACGGTTAGCAATGTGAAATAGGCAGTCGAGAGCCAAGTTTCC